>JAUMHO010062676.1:0-22566 GCA_032360965.1 Ulva armoricana
GTGTCTGCCTGGTGATGACTTGACCAGGTTTGCCTAAAGTCAGGGCTAAAACCCGGAATGTAAAGAAAAGAGACAGGTACCGTAGACTGGCTACCGGCGCATACGATGCCCCATGAGCGGTGTGGCAGATCGAGCTCCACGGCTGCAGCGATGGCTCCGTCGAGGTCATCTTGGGAGTAAACTCCGCACTTTGCCGGCACGACCTCCAGGCCGACGGTTCCAGCGCGCTCCGCATGGGTCGCGTTCTTGACGTCGAGGGCGATGAACACCCCTTGTGTGTGTGTGTGTGTGTCTGTGTGTGTCTGTGTGTCTGTGTCTGTGTCTGTGTGTGTGTTTCCACCCCCCTCATAAACTGTCCCACTTCAACTTAGTGGTTACGTCCGTGTTCTCTTTTACAACTACCACAAGAACACCCTACGCCTCCCCTGATTACATACAGCAGCAAGTCTCTCTCCATGATCAGCCTTACTCTTCAGCCTTGCTACTCCGCCTTCAGCCTTCACGCATCATGCGATAGCAGGTCCCACACCGTCAATCACATCACAGCTGCCCTCAGCAGGCCATGGCCATATGCATGGCTCCTGCTTGCAATGTCTCAGTGTCAGACTTGACGAGACGGGCGCCCGGACTGCAGGCTTCACTAGTTGCAAGCGATCTCATCAAGAGCACATCCCATCATGAGGTCTGGACCCAGCCTATTCCTGGTGGCGATGGCGGCCTGCATCTCCTGGAGCCCCACCCCTCTCGCCCGCTCGGTCACAGGTGCGCCTTCGACACGTTCACTTTCGGTCTGCTCTACGTGCTGCGTCAGCAACATCTACTCATGATCAACGTCACGGAACCAGTGCATACTATGTAGTAAGAACGCTTGTCGCACGTTGCACAGATTACAGGGACTAGTTTCGAACCGGCAGAGTGTCCAGGAGGGACGTATGCAGAGGTTGTGTGATAGGGTGGTCTGATTCGAGACCTGTACGCTGTTGCGTGATGCACCTGTGACCGTGCCCCTCTTCGATGTAAGTAAGAACGCTTTGAACCGTGACCTACCTGCAGCTGCAAAGAACCAACTCGAACGCTTTGAAGCACACGTCTAACCAACTGTGGCTTGCGCAGGCCTACAGGAATTTGAGCACGGGGACTTGTCCACGGGCATTATCACGCTGCACAGTGACAACTCTGCTGACGGTGGACTGGCTGCCGTGGACGGCCACGCCGACCTCGGCCGCTCCGGCCGGCATCTGACTGTGTTCCCCGCGATCACGGCTCTCGCCAGGTTGGCGTCGACCGTGGTGGACGCATTTTCCGGCGTTGATGCCGGCGAGGCCACTGACGCCATCTTTGGCAGCCAGGTCGTGCCAGTGGACCTTGCCCAGCTCATCAGCGATGCCCTGGAGCAAGTTGATCGCATCGTCGCAGAGAACATTGCTGAGGTGCCCATCTCCTCTGTAAACTGCCCCGCTAGGATAGCGTGTATGCTTCCTGGTTGGGGACACCCCAATAGCCGGACACTGTAGCCTGGCTTTCGCGTGGCAGCACTTCGTGATTTACATGCGTGCCTATGCAATGTTTGCGTCTGACCGTAGCGTGATAACGGTCGAGGAGTGTTACACGGAGATCAAACCAAAATCCCGGCAGCGCCAAGGGGTAAATCACAAGCCAACTCAAGCACACGATAAATCAACCAACACAGCATATAACCACACACTCCAAACAAACAGCACACCCATAACCACCCACTGACCCAGAGGTCCTCCATAAACAATCATGCAGCATTAAGACAACTCGCCAAACAACGCACATTGCCCCGAACGCGGCACCTGCAAACCACGGACACCCTGAACACAAACAGCGCCGGCCATGGAATCCAGATCACCCCAGAGCCATGCATGCCCCACTCACCGTCACTAGACAAGCGCATCACGGGCCACCCACCCACGACGGCGAAGGCCAGCGCGCGGACCCCCCTTCCCCCGGGGGCCCGCGAACCGAATTTACTAGGGCGGGTTTGACAGGGGGCCAAGCACCAGCGCGGGTGAGGGCGGGCAGCTCAAAATCCAGACTCGTGGAGATTGGGAAAGGGGGGGGCAAGGGGGAATCTGGCAGCAGCGGGGGTGGCGAATAGAGCCAGGGGGGGGCTGGGGAGGTAGAGCTGTCCAGCACGGCGGGAGCGAGGGAACAGCCTGGCACGGAGGTGGTGGTTGTGGAAGCCAGCCCTTGCATAGCTCTGTGGAAACAGAAGCCCCCTTGCAGGGGGCAACTCACACCGCAAGGCCGTCGGTCGGAACAGGCAGCCAAGGTCGAACCGGCCGCCCATCAAGCCGTGCCCGCATCGGTGCTGAAGCGGTCGAGGAGTGCCGTCGAGGAGTTCCATCAAGCCACCTGCCTGTTCTATAGCTTAATCGGTGCGAGAGGTCTGCGTTGCACATGACATCATGGCGATGATGTAAAGCAGCTGCAGAAGAGGCAACCGTGATGCGCTACAAGCTGTACCTTTTAGCGGCATTTGGCATACTGTGTGATATGCACGCCTGTTGGTCATGCTGGGTCCGGACGAGTCTGTACATGCTGTAGCCCTTACCTATGATCAGGTCCCGGGTGGGCAATTGCAACGCCAGGTGGGCATGCCGCAACAACACAGAATGGTCGATCGAGCCTGCATTCTTCAGGTAATGGTCTGTTTGGAAGGCTACAATGTTTTACAACGGACTGTGATCTTACCCCTTACCATGGGGGGTATCTAGCCCTTACCAACCCCTCTCTTCTGTCCCTTACATTGCCGGTGCCCATTTGCGCATGCGTTCTGCGTGAGCACGATGTGTGTGTTTTTGTGTTGATGATTGTGGCAGTAAATTGCGCGTGGAAACCGGCATGTTCTTGTTCCATGCATGCCCACATTCAGGACACCTATTGGAGTGTGTGCAGGCCTCAGCAACTTCCAGGAGACGCAGCTCAACTCCCTCGGCCGCCAAGTGCGGGAGTACGTCCGCCGCAACAACCTCGAGGTCAGGCGCGGCCAGATCCAGCCTGAGGGCATGCTGAACGACGCCTCCGACCTGCTCGCATTCTTCTAAGAGAATGGTGTCGTCACCAACAGCGCCTTCCAGACGACCCTCGGCCTGCGCCTCTCCCTGCTACCATGGAGCTCCTCCAGGTCGACCAGCTCATCGGCGAGTGCGACGCCGTGCTTGCTGCCGCCGAGAGAAACAACCGCACCCAGGCCCGTACTGGCAGGTTAGCTCTAGAGAGCATGGCCGCGACGTTCCGGCCCGTCACGGATGACGTGACCGTGAAAACGTCCAGTCCGTGTGCTCAAACACTCCCGTCGGGCGCGTGCCGCATTCGAAGCTCGACTCAAACAGAACTCTCCGTGTGCATGGACGTCAGCAGCCGGGGGCTGGAGAAGCCCCCCAGGTTCTGCAGGACTGAGACATGCACGATCACTTTCCTCTTTTCACGTCGCCGCAGGGGCCGCATCGAGAGGTGCCTGGCGGCGGCGGAGAACAGGTTCAGCACCGAAGTGCGACGCCATTCCCGCAACACGGGCGTCCAACAGTTCCGGGAACTCAACGTGGCGGCTGTCTTCGGGGAGGGCTTTCGGCAATTCTTGGCCAAGCTGCAGGAGGCGGAAGAGGTAGAGTTTGTCGACGCCGCCGGCCCAGAATCTGTCCCCGACCTGCCGATCGACCCAATCGTGGAGTGAAGAGGCAACTGTACATGTAAGTGTGTCCACAGGTTCCAACATGGATAATGTGCCGATCATGCGCGCTTGATAGCTTGCCACAGGAGCATTGTCCGTACGCTGTGTGGGTCCACCGGGGGTGAGTTCCAGTGGGATGGATTCGGCCTGAACTAGAGGTCGCCGGAGGGTACCATGATGGTTGATGTTGTTTCCTGCTGCTGCTGTCACGGCCGAATACCGGACAGGCTCCGTGCGCGGCTGTGCTGTGGTCCGCTGTGCTGTGGTCCGCTGTGCTGTGGTCCGCTACGACGGCTTGATAGCTTGCACAAGACGGTACCCTAAAAGAAAACAAAAATCCAAAAAGGTATCGGGCATCACGCCAAACCCAAACGGGCATCGGCCACAGCGCCCCTATCGGTAGGGGCGGACAAGGGTAGGACGGGCATAGGAGGGGGCACAACCACAGGGGCCGCAGCAGGCGGGGGAGCCACACATTGGAGCCACGTCTTCAGGGCCGACCATTCACGCAGACGCAAGCCGCGCAGAACCGGTGCATGAAGAGGCTGCCGAGTGCACACAACACAAGACACAGCCAGCAGGAACGCAGCAACCAGGCGCAGGCAATGATGCTTTACAACACCAGGGGGGTGACGGCCCAGGGCACCGGCGGGGTCAAGGAGAAAAGGGACAACACACGCCGGTGCGACATCCACCGAGATACAGTCATCAGGAAACACAGCGTGCAACACATCCTCCGCCTGTGTGCATCCAGCACAAGCCATGGCAAGGTCCTTGCGCAGGACGCCAAGACCGAGAGTGCCTTCCGAGCAAGTGACATGTGGACACGCAAAGAGCAAGTGCTCAATGTGCCGCCATCTATGCTCCCGTCGAGCCTGACCCGCATGCGCCGAGCCAAAGTCCGGGCAGGAGGGGAACACACAGCCACCGCAGAGGGGGGCATGCCGAGGTCGTGGCTGTCGACCCAAAGGAGACAAGGTGGTCATTAGGTAAATGCGAGGAGCGCAGGGACATGATAGGGTGGACGACTGCGGATGACGCACACGTGTAGACTGACCTTGAGGCAGGGTGCCAGCAATGCAGCCGCGGTGATGGGTTACGAACGTCCATGTCCCCCCTGGACCGTTTGTGCAGCCGCACACAACGATGCCTACCGTGTAGGCCCTGCGCGGGTTTCACGAGCCCTCTGTCGGTTAGTGCTAACCAGCTCAAACCCTCTCTGATGTCCTTGCTGGACAGGTGCGACTGTGGATCCAGCGGCCGACGCCGAAGATCACTCGGCCGTGGCGCCTGTTCATGCTGGAGAAGCTGCCGCTGTGCTGTGTCATGAGAGGACTGCGCGTGAAGGAGCCATTTGTCACGGGGTCCGAGACCGAGCCACGATACTGCCCCCATGAAGTCCGGTGACGTCGCTGCAGGCAATTCCCGCTCAAAGTCAACTTCGCTGGGGTCATGTTGTGCAAGAGCCGATGCTCGATCAGCGCCAGCAGGCGCTCGCACGTACTGTCTGGCCTGAGCAATACGGCAGTACTCATGCGCCGATAGCAGGTCAAGGTCAGTGAACATGACAGCCCGGCTGATACTACGGTTCCTGGAAAATGCAGTGCACGATGCATCGGCCCGTACGCCACTGATAAGTCTCGCCGCCCGTTCGATGACAGCATCCAACGATGTGCACCGCTTGTCGTGGCGCCACAGCTCCATGGCATAGAGCATGCAAGGGGTGATGCGGGAGCGAAGGACGAGCAGTTTCGTCAACGCTGACAGCCGCGCGCTTCGAAGGACAGGTAGCCACTTGTGAAATGCTGCCCAACCCTTTGACGTGGCCGCCGCTTGTTGCTCCCGCTAGGCACCCGCAGATTCGAGCCTGAGACCTAGGTACTTGGCAGTTGCCGCAGTCGGTACCTGTTACGTGCCCCAGAGCAAATTAGGGCAACCCAGCTTTGCAAGCACCGACGGCGCGCCAAACACCACCACAACCGACTTCGGGACATTCAGCGTCCATCCCCACTACAGGCTGTGCGCACGGACAGTTTGTATTACACACTGGAGGCCATCCTCTGTCGCATTAAGGCCAGCAAGATCGTCAGCATACGCTTGACCAACAAACTGGCGCACTTGACCAGGCAGACCCACTCGGAGAAGGCCCGGATGCGAGACGCCTTGCATGTCGTGTACGACCGAGTCTTTAACTTAAGGGCTCGGGCCGGCTTTCCTGTGGTTCGTTGCTTAGCAGGGAACACGGGTTGGAGGGCGGGGCTGAGGTACGGGGAGGGGGGCTGCGTTGTCTCACATCATATCTACGCCTGCGGTGTATGAATCCGTGCCTGTCTATTTATTGCGACGGGGCTTGGGAGATATGTGTGCGGTGGACCTTGAGCGATTGTGCGCAGGTCAGAACAACTGCGTGTGCCCCGTGCAGTGCTTTTCTGCACGCCAGTCTAAACGCCTGTGGCTCTGCTGTCACTTGTTCAGCGTGGGCACGCTCGTGCAATGTCAAGCGGTACATCATATCAAAGCATCCAATTGCACCAGTCGGTTGTGTCCCTACAGTCTCAGGTGCGAACGACGCGTACTCAACTCCTGCAAGGGGGTGGTGCCTACAGTCATGCAGCACGGCCGTTCTATCTATAGCGCCACTGGAAGTTTATCTTTGTGGTAGGAAGAGCAGAACTTGGACAGGCGACGTTGGGCCGCCTGCCGGCCTATGGGCCCCCCTCCACGCCGTCAGGGGCGGCCGGCGGGGGGTCCGAGATGTCGATATCATCGCTGCAGGGATCATTGGCGGGCTGGGGAAGCATGTGTCCGGCGCAAGTGGGCGACCAGGTGTATTTGGCCGCGCCAGACAGTCGACCAGGTGTTGCGCCAGCGCCAAGCAGGTCGGCGTGACTGTGTCGGGTCTAGACTTCCTCTTCGATGTCTTCCTCGAGGTCTGAGTACTCCTCCAGACTACATACGAGACGTCGGCATCAAAAGCACCGGCATTGCGCTTGTCACACAGCGGGAACACCGCCCTTGGGTGGCACGAGTCCAACACAAACCATTCAGGTGTTGTCGAGCGCAGTGCAAGTTTGACAGCTGCTACATGGTGAGCTCCGCCTAATACCGTGTGGGGGCTGTGTGCCGGGTGTATGGTCAGGATAGCACAGTCGGCCAGGGGCATTTCTCGTGGTTGTGCCTTTACTGTGGTGAGGAAGTCTGCCCCAGCCGTGGCCCCAAGATGCGGCCGGCCCTCTAGATCTATAACGCGGAGCAACGGACTAAGGTGCTGCAGTGTGGTTTGTAGCTCGCCAGTGTGATAGTTGCCCGCTGCGGCCCGTGCTGGGCCGAGGGCTCTAGTCACGTTGGACAAGTGCAGGGGCGGTGTTTGGAGCATGTTGTTGAAAGCATGGAGTAGACACAATGTGTTGCGTTGGGGTTCAATGGCTAGATCGTGACTGAACGCGCTCAATGGCAGACCTACCGGGAGACGTGATGGGCGTGCCCCGCCCCGGCGTGGAGGGGTGCGGTCAGTGGGTTGACATGTATGCACTCGGGGCGGGGGGTGCGGTGTTTGCATAGGTTGTGCGGGGGGTAAGCCGATGACTGTGCATGCTTGAGGGGGGAGAGACACTGCATGGGGGGGGAGAGGCGGACTCGATCTGTTTGCGGGGTCCTGTCTCCGTGCCCGGCGCAGTGTCATCGTCCGAGTTCTCGCCCTCGTACTCGATGTCGGACATTTCTACATCGCGGCCTTCACCACCGGTTGTGGCACCTGTGATGTCGCGCGTGCCAGGTGTCACATTGTCCACTGTGGCTGCGGGGGGGGCGGCTTGGGCAGCCAAAGGGGGGTCAGTAGCGATGGGGTCTTCCGGAGTGTCCGGGGCAGTAGGTACCGTTGCGGGGGGACCGTGGCCGGATGTGTTGACCTCACGGCAGCCCCCTGGGCGGGCGGCAGTGTCATCGGTCAGCGGGGGTGCCGCCCGCGACTCGTGGGCCGTTGTCAGGGCGGGTCCTTGCTCGGATGTGGTGGACCCTATCCCCTGGGGGGGTCCAATGTCCACCTGTGGGTCGGGTGTTTGTTCCGGTCCGGGGGGGGCGGCGTCGCCGGCGGGGACGTCCCCTGCCGGAGCGGAAGTGCAATCTGCCGCATAGGGGGAGGTGGGCGCTTTCACGGCCGCGACCAAGGCCTCCGGAGCGCCTCGGCGGCAGGCCCTGCGCCGCGGATCCGCTGGGACTGGTCGGGCGCTGCAGCACGGGGCGTGCTAGCCCGCGGCCGCGACTGCGGCCACGTGCTTTGGGGCGGCGACCAGCTGGCCGGAGTAAGTTGGTGATGCGGGTGCTGGGCGCGTGGGTGCGGTTGGTCGTGGGCAGGGGGGTTGTGGCTCTCACCTGGTACTGTTGTGCCAGGGCGTCCAAGTCACGGAGCAGGGCAGGGTTTTTCAGGGTTGCACCTTGTGCTGACGAAGAGACATCCGCGATGGTGAGCCAGCGGCCTAAGTGCGCCGAAGGGGGGTGCATAGTTGCAGCGAGGACGAGCATGTGCGGGCACGCTAGCTTTTGCCCGCGCGCGTACAGGCGCCCATTGCCGAGAGGAATCAAAACCAGGTCTCAGGACGGGGAGCATGGTGAAGAGGTTGGAAGGGTGATAAAATACGACAACGCCAAGGTTGGCCGTCATGAGTGCGTCCGTGACGTCGGGACGTCGGGAGCAGCTGCAAATCACTAATGATGTGGGCAGGAGTACGGCCGGGGCCAGCCCCGCCACCCTCCAGGAGGAACGCTCTCAGTTCAGTCTCTACATCTGTGTCCCTACGGTACAACCCTAGTACACGGTCGACGTCGTGCCACATGTATGGGTGCTTCTCGTTGGGTGCACAGTTGCAGGTGGAGCAGAAGACGCTGTATGTTTTCCAGCATTGTTCACACGTGAATACATGCGAACATCTGTGAAGTAGTGCAATGCATGATTAGATCACACGATCGTCATGTATAAATGTACAAGTATATATACTTGGGCAATCAGGGCATGATATCATCGATGTATCTGCACGGTCTTGCGGAGAGTGCATGCGGTCGCGCTCGGCTGAACAAGAGACCTGTATACGCAGTGCCGATCGATGTGGATGGCGCAGGCGCTGAGAGAGTTGCAGCGCCATGCCGGCCCCTTCACCGCTCTCTGTACTTGCCGAAAGTGACTGCAAGGGTGTGCTCGCAGTGCAACCTGTTCACCATGGCCACAGAATCGAGGATCCTGTTTCGAACGAGCCCACCTTCTGAGCAAAGTACTACGCAACCAGATCTGCTCAGGGGCGTGCGTATCATGATGCAGTGGCGTGCCCATCCACATTCGGTTTCATGAGGAGCAGTGTAACCTCCACACGGACAGCCAGCTGCCCTAGGGCTCTGTCGCCCGAGTGTCCCGGTTGATTGCAGTGAGCCTGAAGACTCACACGTCGCCATTCAAATGCCCTCCCATTGACATTTCGTATCACCACACAGTCAATCCAGCCTTGGTCATGCATCCACAGGCACCACACATGCAACGGCCCGTTGCGGTGCCGCCGGCTTGGATTCTGGGCCCTGAGGGGGCCCAAGCCCGGGCCAGACGTCTGATGGTACCATCAGATATTCTAGCAGCTTCTAGAAGCTAGCTTGCCCGTGGCCATGCATATGGACGAGCCGGTGGCGCCGCAGCATCGCTTCTGATCGGTGGACGCCTCCGTCTGATGTAGGTTCAGAAGTAAATTTAGTGCTACGCACGTCCGTATGTACATTGTACATCGCCGTCGACATCCATGGCCGCTACAGTAAGACTGCAAAATCAATTACGTGTAGATATACACCGTGACTGTGTCCCATGGTCCCACTAGTACTGCAGCCACGTTCGCATCCGTAACTGAGTGCGATGTGACACCTGTACTACCTGTAGTGTGTGAGCAGCATGAAGTGGAGCTTTTTGGTATACTGAGCATGCTCATGGCTTTGGACGTTCAAATGCCGAGCAGTCCTAATCCAGCTGCATTGGTGTCCACAGGTACATTCGTCGCAGCTCTGCAGCAACTGCCGTCTGTGCATGTGAGCTGCAGACCAAACCGGCTGATACAATAGTCGTTGCCCTTTTAGCAGAGAACCCTCTGAAGTGTGAGACATGGGTTGCACGTAGAGTGCTTCCACTGTTCATGGCTCGGCACGCGCCGTGCGTGAACGATGAGGAAGCGTAAGCGATCACCAGTGCCGAATTTGCTTTCGGCCGTGTACCCATCCGTGTTAACTCTGTCAGACTATATTTCGTCACGTCAAACCCAAGGCCGACGACTCCGCGATGGCCACGACTGGCAGAACCATCGAACAAGCATCGATGTACAATGCCCAGTGAGCAAAACGCAGCAGAAAGACCTGGTTATAACAGAAGAAACCTTCGTGATCGAGCATACACCGTTCAGGGCATCTAGCAGCGTCCAGGATGATACTGAATTCGAAACAGTGCGACAGCTCAATGCCTACTGCCAGTACAGTTTGCCGCGGGTCTTGTGCAACAACTAGGAACAACTTCCTTGACGTTTTCCACTGGTTTAGGTTGTCAAGACTGCAGTCAGGGCACTCAGGAGTAGGCGCGAAGCCTTCCATAACGTGTTGCGGATCGGCGAGCAGGTGTGATGTCCTTCTTTACTGTCAGCATCGCAACATATACATCGTCGTTCCTCTACGCTTTGTTACAACTCTGCATGGGCGAAGAACACGACGTTGTCCGGTTGATGTCCGGTGTACCGGACGTGGCCAAGGGGGTACCGAGGTCACACCGCCCTGCGCGCCGAACGTTTTTTGGACACTCTCGCACACTCGACCTCTAGAGCCTGTTGTCCGTACATGAGAAGTCATTTCGTTCACTGTGCCCAGCGAACACCACATATGCCATGCCGTCTGCAAACTGTGCCCCATCAGGAAGCCACTGTGTACCCCAGTGTCGGGCGGTCTACGTGCTTCCAGGGTCTTGTCACAAATATCAAACCTGACAAGTAAAGATTGCTTTATCAATATGTGTTGATTATCCAACACTGGTGTTGACCATGTCTTAGAACCGAGACTGTGCGCAGCACCAACCCCTGCATGGCCACAGACTACACTGCAATGGAAAGGGCCATCAGCAGAACCATCAGCAGGTACTCGCCAGGACGGTCAGAATGGCCTGGCTCACCGCATGTAAGGTCTACGCTGTTGACAGCAGTCTGTCAGTCTAGTCTGTGCCCGACATGTCACAGCGTGGCATGCCATGATGAGCAGAGGCAAAACTTCCACCCCAGTGCCGCGTGCAGTCTCAACTACAGGCACAGTCACAGAAAGGAAAATCAGGGAGTGCGGGTTATTCCAAGTGTGGTCGAGCACCGTTCAAGCAGGCATTCCCCTCTGTGTCCCCACACACCACCTGCCACGCACGCAACATACAGGGACATTGCCAGTGACCGGACTGGTGCATACAGGGATGCATGTACATACATGTCCCTATGTCCCTGTATGTATGTAAAGGGGGCATTGATCAGCGGCTCGATGTGATCATCACTGCTCATCGCATTGCCGTGATCGTCACGACTACGCGCAAGAACTGGCGGCGGCTGCATCTGGAAGGATGGTTCACCCCACAACAGGCCGACCTCTTCCGCGGCCACTCAGCATGCCCCATTAGGGTCAACATGCACAGTGCCCCTGCCCCTCATCCAAACAGACGTCACACCCATAACCATCCACTGACCCGAATGTCATATATAATCACGAGACAACAGTAACACCACTTTCCAGACAACGCGCAATGCCCCAGCACCTGCAAATCAGAAACACCCTGACCCAAACAGAGCCGCCCCTGGAGTACAGCTCGCCCTCGGTGCCGTGCCGCCTCGGTTCCACACTCCACACTCGCCTGCCGCTGCTGCCCAGTGCAGGACAGTTGCTCTCGGTCGGTAGAGCAATCTCTGGCGCTTCTTCCTGCAAACCTCACCGCACGTGTGTCCCTGTTGCTCTTCTCGGAGGTGATCTCCCCGCCGCAGTCTCCCGACCCAGTTTGCCCTCCCCCCGCCAGGCCCCCGTCAGGTTCCCGTCAGGTTCCCACCAGCCCCCCGCCCCAGCCCAGGGAGCCCTGGCCCAAGCGTGTCTAGCTTGTCTAGCTTGTCTAGCTTGGGCCAGGGCCAACCTGCTCCCTAGTCCAGCATCAGAACAGCCGAGGGATGCCTAGTTCCAACACGGTTTTCCAATCCACCAGGGCAAGGCAGCTGCCCTCAGTGACATGGGATGGTCTGCTGGTCCCAGAACCCAAGAAACCATGACATTTCCGGACCTAGTAGACACACAGAAGGAACGGTCCAAATTGGGATGACCCAGTACTGTAGGGGAAAGCACCCAAGTTCGAAGAGCCAAAACCGGTCCTGGGGACTGTCACTGCGGCCGGTTCCGTCGTGAGACGACATCCACATCCATGGCCAGATACGCTGCACGGCCATGTGATTTCACATCCGGAGGCGCTGCGCGGCCATGTGATTTCACATCCATGGCCAGAGACGGCGCACGGCCATGTGGATTTTGCATCCAAACACGCTGCGCGGCCATGTGATTCCGCATCCAGACACGCTGCGCGGCCATGTGATTCCGCATCCAAAGACGCTGCATGCGGTGCGAGTGCGATGCAGGCGCCATATAACCCGGCAGAAGACGTCTACCCGAATGCTGCGGTGGAGCACCTCCACACGAGCCCCACGTGGCGCGACGTCCACGCCCGCAGCGGCAGCCACACGCTGCTCCACCTCCTCGTCAACTGCTCCCTCTTCGCGCAGCTCCCCGGCACCTCCTCGCTGCTCCAGATTGCCGGGCACTCCTTTGCCGCGGTGGCGCGCAAGCGCGCGCAGGTGCGGCCCCGCCCTTCACCTGCATGCATGGCATGCATGCGCGTGACCCGCAAACGTGCGGAGCCGCCCCAGTGCCGGGAGGCGCAGCGCGCGGTGCCCACTGGGATTCGAGGAGGGTTCCGGGGGGAGTGTGTTTGGGTGAACCTTGTGGGAAGGCGAGGCAGCATCGCCCCGCTCGTGTCTCGTGCCGGCGCCTGGTGCTGCCTGTGCGCTCCCGAGACTCTCATGGTGTGCGTGTCCGAGGGCCGAGTCGGTGGCGCTACTAGAGCCCCTAGCAGCTTGACACGGCCACGCGGTCGAAATAGATGGGGGGGTTGGCGTGTCTTAGGCGCGGGTGTCTGTCGCCGCCCCTGTGTGCGCGATGCCGGGTGGGACGTGGCGTGGTATGCGGCCACTGGGCGGCCAGTCGGGGGACGTTGTGTGCGACCACACTCTCCCGGTGGGGCGCGCTGGCCTTGGCATGGCAGTGCGGACGCGCTCGGACTTGTCGGGCATGCATGGGGTGGCCATGGGGTGACCATGAGCACCAGATCGCCGATGAACGCTGTCTGGCCGCCGACGTTTGGCAAGGCCGGAACCACGGTCTGCCCGCCCGGTCTGGTAACACCAGCATCTGCGTGCATGTTTGTTAGCCCCACTTTTGAAGACGCATCAGCACAAGAGGGGGGGGGCTTGCAAGCAGCACGCGGGCATGCCGATGCCACGTGGTCCGGCGCCTCCTGGAGCCGCACAGTCGCTCGTCCGCAGTGCAGTCACTCATCAGGTGACTGCCACAGATTGTGTCCGCTCTGCTGAGGTGATGGGGGACACAGCGCAGGGTTCGCGCGGCCAGGGTGGCGCCTCGTGCAAGCGGCAGGCAGCCGCTGCCGCGCCGGACGCCCCCCGGCCGCCACAACACAGTGCGCGCAGCACGCACAGCGCAGCATACAGCCGCGACACGGCCCCTGCGGGATCACCCGCAGCGCGTCGGCCCCAAGCGCAAGCCCCGGTCCCACGTCGATGCAGAGGAGCGGGGCGCGCGGATCACGTGGAGCAACCTCGGCAACGGCCGATGGGCGGGCACGACGTGAAGGCCTCCGGGCCGCGGGGCGTGCATGGAAAAGGACGCATGGCTGCATTTGCAGAGGCCGCAGCAGATGCGCTGAGGCAGGTGCGCTGGGCCATGCCACGGCGTGCTGTGCTGTGGTGCAACCGGACCAGCGGCGGGCCGCTTGGTGTTGCCGGCGTAAAAGTTCCGTCACAGTCGGCCCGACCGTCAGGGTGATGGACTCCGTGTGAGACCCGGTGACGGCGCGTCATGCTGTGGATGATGAGCTCAGCGATCTCCTGATGCACGTGGTTTGGACGCTGCTTTTGAGAGATTGTTTTGAAAAGTCAGCACGTGCACCCACCCCTGGTGCTCACATCCATGCGGAGCGCCGCGGCTCCCCATGCATGCTGCGCAGCGCGCTGGGAACAGTCCACAGCACATGGCTGCCGCAAACGATCACACCGGAGGCGCGCGGGGGCGTTGCAGGGTGCGGAGAGCGCACCACTGCCGCGGCGGTGCCGGCCGCCGTCGTGGAAGCGCCGCAGGAACAAAGCGCAGCACGCAGCACCGGACGCCAGCGCCGCACAGGCGCGCGCGGCAGCGCCGGGCGCCCCTCTGAATCGGACGGGGGCTCCGCGTGGTGTGGACGTCCATGCACCTGTGGCCGAATTGTGCAACCCCGGAGCTGCTGCTGGAGGCGCTCATGGCGGCAGCGGTGCTACCGGCGTCGGCCCGGACAACCGTCAGGGGCTGCCTGTGCTGCGTGCTGCCCGTCACGACGCTGTCGGCGGTGATGATGGGAAAGGTATGCGCCCTGTTTTGACTGGAATTCAGGCGGACTGCAGCGCTGTGTACCTGAGAGATGCACGTGGATGTGACAGGCTAGTCGGGCGACCGTAACAACGTTCGGCCTCGCTGCACGTCAGATCTGCGTCGGGGCGATCAGTCGACCGTCTACAGCCCAGCTCCACAACGGTCTGACACAGCACATGCATACTCCTCCTCCACTGAGCTGCAGTTACCCAGTTTCGCACGAGGCATGTCAGGGGCGAGCCCCCAATACGTCCGCCGTCTGCGTCCACGCAACGGCTCTGCAGGTCTCGGTGCAGATACGGTGGGCCATGGCTCAGCGTATCCCCAGCACGCAGCACCACGTACAGCGGCCACAGCACGCGAATCAGGCACGCACACCACCCCCTCCTCTCGGCTTCCAATGCATGCACGCAGCAACGGCTGCCGCGGGCGCGTCACGGCTCGCATTCCGACGAGCGCACGATGGCTGTGCAGAGCGTGCCGCCACTGGTAGGGTCTGCCGCCGCGGCGCCAGGCCCAAGCTGCCGTCCATTGGGGCAAAGGGGCTGAAGCTGCCGCGGCAGGCCTGCTTCTTCTGCGCGGAGTTCGCACCGCGAACTGGCCTCCCGCGGTCGCACCCCCTGGCGTACCTGCAACCTTGCCGCGAGGGCGCGCGCGCGCTTCTCGGCTGCATCTGGGGCTCCTCCGCACCCCTCCGCCCTGAAAAAGTGTTCAATTCTGAGAGCTGCCGGGGCATGGCCGCGCTAAACATCCGGCTGTCTCCGGCGCAGCAAGAAGTGATGCTCGCAATTGCGGAGAAGCTCCTGCAGCGCGCACGGAAGGTTCCGTGGCGCGCGCTGCTGGACACGCACTGCCCGGCGCCCGCCCTCAACGGACGGGGGCCCGCGCAGCAGGTTCAGCGCGCACAGCGTGGAGGCGTGTCGAAGCGCGGCGCGGGTGCGGTTGAGGGCGCGTGTGGCACGGCGGCCGTCTGTGGCTTCATGTGCGCTGTGCTGCGGCGGCTGCTGCCGCCGGAGCTGCTGGGCGGCCGCAGTGACAGCACACAGCGCACGCTGCTGCGACACGTCTGCAAGTTTGTGGCGCTGCGCCGGTTTGAGCAGATGACGGTGCACGACGCCATGCATGGCCTGCGCACCTCTGGGCTTCCGTGGCTGGATGTGCTGTGCGCTCCGTGCTTCGACCGTGCTGTGCTTCACCTCATGCTGTGCCTCTCCCTGTGCTGTGAACAGCTCCGCCAGATTGGGTGGGATCAGTGTTTAAATGAGGCCCAGTCATCCCAGTTTCCTCCGTCCAAGGACCTGATTTCCCAATACAGGTTACACCATGCCACGGGCGGGTCACGCACGGTTCTTCGTGGAACCACACAAGCAGCAGGTAACCCCCCCAGCTGTCCTCCGGTTCGCCCTAACAGCACCCGGCACGTGGCAGAGAATGTTTGCAGTGATCTGGGCGTCAGCGATCGTGCTCCGGGCCCGAACCGCAAACAGCCGCCGTCGGGGTCTCGGGGGGTCGACGCATCCCGGCAACCTGTATGCGCGGTGATGTACCCTGAAACACCCCACGCAGTTCCCAACGCCACCTGCTGTGCAGGGAGGTGAGCGGTCACCAAGCGCGCGCGCACGGCGCGCGGCAGCAGCAGGTCGCCCTGCTCGTGTGGTGGATCTTCGGCGCCCTCGTCACCCCGATCATCCGCTCCTGCTTCTACGTCACCGAGACGCAGCCGCTCAAGTTTGCGACGGTGTACTACCGTAAGCCTGCGTGGCGCACGCTGGAGGCCCGTGCTCTGCGGAGTCTGACCGCCACAATCTACAGGGTGCGGCGGCGCCGCCTGTGCGGAGCGCGCCATCGCAGCACGCATGTGGTTGCAGTTGACTGACATCTCCGCTGGTGTCTCTATCATCAGCTGTATCTGGTTGAGCACAGCATGTACAGCTTCACAGCTCTGCCCCGCCGCCAGCCTACGGGAGGGGCCTCGTGCAGGCTTTGCGCCCCTCGGCGGACACAGTCCCTTTGGTCCCGGCAGTTCTCGGTGCTCTCATTGTCACACACTCGCGTAGGCACCAGGCCCCCATGTCCAACTGCCAATCCTTGTGGCCATTCGTTCGCGCGCGCGGCTCAGAACTAGTCCCCATCATCTGGTTTCCCGGCTTTCGCAGGTCTGCTACTACACACACCACGTTCCATGTGCACCTGAACGCGAGGCTGGTGCACGCGTCATGGATAGATTCCGGGCGGTCGTGTCCTGTCCATCTCAGGAATGGTAGAAGCCTCGAGGCTTCAGCGAGCCATCATGCATGCAGCCCCTCCCGGAGCGCACCGCGCTGCGCATGCTGGCCAGCCGCCCCCTCGGACTCACGCGCCTTCGCCACATGCCGAAGCAGTCCGGCATGCGCCCGGTCGCAAACCTGTCATGCAAGACCGCCGTCCGTGTCCCGCGGCACACACGCGACCAGCGCCGCCGGCCCCCCCGCTGCCGGAACCCCTCCGACGGGACCCCCGCCCATCCGATCTGCATCGACACCACCCCCCCACGTCCACAGCGTCGCAACGTGCATGTACCTCCGGCCGGCGAACCGCCGGCGGCCGCGCCGTTACCGCCGAGCCTGGCGTTCGAGCCGATCAACCGGGTGCTGCAGCCGCTGCATGCTGTGCTAAAGGCTGAGGCACAGCATGCAGCACAGCGCTCCGCCGCAGTCATCATGCCGGCCTGCCCGCGAGAAGGTACGGCCCACAGCACCCTCTCCCCCTCTCCACCACCCCCCCCATATCAGTCGACCTCGGTGCGGCTGAGCAACTTGGTCCGGCATGGTTTGTTCTGGCACCATGCATGTCACGCATACATGTGGCTTGCGGTACACATGTGTTTCAGGTCCTTGCCACGAGCAAGGGACACATTTTGCGAGGGTCACTGTAACATGTCCGTGCCTACCAGTAAGGGTTCTGTGGCCGATGCCGATTTGGGTTGGCGTGATGTTGTTTTGGTTTCCCCCTTCACGCACGCCACCGTGAGTGCTGCACGCCTCAGGCATTGCCATACCTGACATGCCGGCTGTTCCACCGTCCATGGTGCTCTCCGCGACACTAGCTCAAGCCCGCGGAGTTCTGTGTGAAGCGTGCGAGTGCTGCGGAGCAGCCATCATCGCCACTGAGGAGGTATCTCCGCCCCCAAGACCCGGAGTGTTCTCGGGGTCGGTGCCCTCGTTTGCCGCCGCGCACGGGCAGCTGGCCGCGTTTGCGGCTGCATGGCGAGCCGCCGGCCGCCCGCCGCTCACTGCGCTCGCGTTTGACGTCGCGAAAGCGTTTGACAATGTCGACACGGCGAAAGTCCGGGCGCTGCTCCAGGAGTCTGTCATCAAGAACTCGCGGTGGGACATTCACCGTGCCCACCACACTTTCAGGGCCAGAGGCCGGGTCATCTCCAAGTGCGCCCTCTGCCGGTCTCCATCGCCGAGAGATCTCCCCCTCCCGCCTTGCCTAAACCGTTCAGGGGGGATTCTGCCGGCCCTGGGACCGTTCCGGGGGGGAGGGAGGGCGGGTGCGATGATTGAACGACATGCCCACACCGGCACCACACTCCCTCCCCGGTCCGTGTGTCGCAGGGTACCACGCAACAGTGCCTTATCTAATTAGATTATTACACTCACTCCAGCTTGTTCCCCGGGTGATAGGTTGATGCCCCAGCGCGGGTCCGCACGAGTCCGAGGCACCAGCCACATGAAATACTTCTTCGACCCGCGCAGGGGTGGGGGGCCAACTCTTGCAGGTACTCTTCACGCCCGTGACCGTGCTCCGCGTGACTGTGCTGTTGCCTCAGACTCGGGCGCACAGTCACGGGCGAGGCGCAAAGTCACGGTACGCCTCAGACTCGCCCGTGAGCGTGCGCCTCTCTAGACTGCCATAGAGGTCCCTTGGGGCCCCGGCACGGAGGAGGCGTGCTAATACACGATGTGTACCCGGCCTATGATCAGGAGGTTATAATTATGATCAGGGGCCAATGCCATGAGCCGGGATCAGGGTCCCCGGCGTGCATGGGAGTGCTGCCCAGTGCCTTCAAGGGTTTGCAAGTTATGCACACCAATTACTGGAGTCTTTACGTGACTCCCCGTGGGAACTAGTCTATTCCGCGTGCAGCACTGGAGGTTGCGTGAATGTGACAGAGTCCGACAAACTGTCATGGTACTACATCTTGATCGATCACGACTCATGTCCGCACCATCATGATGGTGTGTACGGGGGCCTTGATCCCTGATGTGTAAACCCCCGGCGACGCTGCTATACATGCATGCATGCACCAGCGGCTGCTGGACGGGGTCAGAGCCGGCGGGGGCAGATCAAGCCTGCCGACCTAATCGGGAGCCCTAGCACAGAACAGGAGCGTCACGCGGAGCCGCTGTTCCTCTTCGCTCAGGCAGAAACACACGCGTTGTTGCGTTGTTGTTACGGTTGTTTTTGCACAGGTCTTGGATACTGCGGTGTTCTTGCATTGTTTTCCCAAAAGCCATGGATGGTTGGATGGATAGAATCGCGTAACATTGCTGCATCAGAACACAAGCCCTAGCACACAACAGGAGCGCACAGCTGCCCCGCGCGCAGCCGCTCCCGAGCGGCCCGCCAAGGGCTCACGGGGGCCGCAATAATAATAATAATCAATTGCTGCATTTGATGGAGCCGCGCTACTTGGCCAGAGCGGGAGTGGGCTGGAGGGGCAGGCGCAGAAAACACGTGATGCGGTTGCGCCACTGCATTTGTACATGGCGCGCTCCCGTTATCTGCCAGGAGGTGCACACCCATGGTGGGGACCACTGCCGTACACGTGTCAGACCGCACTTGTCATACCGGCGGTTTGACCAGATCTAGAGAGCGAACCATAGAGAGAGAGAGAGAGAGCCCGTGCAGATATGGGGCATCCTGTTGATCATCTGCCATGACATTTCATACCGCGCATGCAGCAGCATGCCGTGGTAGATGTAGAGGTTCGATCTGGACCCTACGAACGGAGAACACTGGAAGCATGTACAGTTTAAACTCATGTCTGTTGCCCGCAAATTTGTATGACGGCGCTGTTTTGGTGCCACCCGGAACAGACACGCACCCGCGCGTTGTTTGGCATGTCGCCAACGTCAACTTGAAGCTTGTCCAACTTTGAAGCTTGTCCGGGCGGGACACACGCTGTTGGAAGACTGGCACTCGTCAGCTGCAGCGCAGCTGCTTCCACTCTGTTGCAGTTCTCTGCGTGCACTCGGTCGCCATGAGTGAATCGAGTGGTCGCGGTGTGATTCCATGAACTTGTCCACTTCGTGGTTCTGCCAGTGTACTCTTTTGTATCTACCAGTATAGTTCCGAATCATCGCAGTAGCTTGACCGAGCCTTGACGACCCGGAGCCATCAAAGAAGGTGCCAACTTTGAGATCTTCTTACTGCCAGTGGCTGTTTCAAGATCTTTCACCGAAATAATGCAAAACAAGTCGCTCCAAAGGCAGAGTGGGTGCACAGGTGTAAGGATAGAACAGTGGGCGAATTTGGGGAATCCGACACGATTTCCCGAACGCCCTGTAGACGTTCTCGAACCACCTAGTCACACACAGTGGACGTCCTAAACTCGAGAGTGGGGGCCCCGGGCGTCCGCGCTAACACTAAAACCACCAGGGGGCTGAGTGCACACCCCCCTCCTCCTGTCCATTGTGGCATCTAGCCTCTCCAACATATCTCCCTCGGTTCCTTGTAGTGTACAATCGGCTGTCTAGATCTAGTGTTACACGCAGGTCAACCCCAAATCCCGGCAGCGCCAAGGGGTAAAATTACAAGCCAACCCAAGCAATCGTCAAAACAACCGAACAACCACACATTCTAAACAGACGTCACACCCATAACCACCCACTGACCCGAACGCCCTACATAAACACCCAGACAACAATAAAGCCACTCGCCAAACAACGCACAATGCCCCGAACGCAACACCTGCAAATCAGAAACACCTTTACACAAACAGAGCGGGGCTGGGGCTGGGGAGGGCGGGCTGTCCAGCACGTGTACGGAGGGGGCGGGGGGGTCAGCCTGGCATGGAGGTGGTGGTTGTGAAGGCCATTCCTTGCAGAGTCATGCGCGAAAAGCAGCCTCATTGCAGCCCCCTTGCACTAGATCTAGTGTGCAAGTGGCTGTCGCCTGGTCTGTGTTGTTACTTCCTCCAACTCTGGAACCTTGTCGCGCAACCCTAGCTACAGGTGAGCAACGTTGGCACATGTGCTAGCTAAGAACAGTATGGCTTGTTGGTGCACCCGATGTAAATAAATATCTTAAATATTACGGTTATGTATGCACAGGCAAAATTTTGTAGCATTGTTTTATGCACAGGCATGCATCCAATGTAAACTTTTATATTATTATTTTATGCACACGCATGCATTAGCATCATGCTACTTTATTAGATAATGGTGTGGGGCTATGTACAACTGGTTGCAACCCTGGAAATGGGTGTAAACCTGCGCATGGCGTGTTCCTATTTGTTCTGTTCTGTATATAGCTTTGCTCACTGGTGTACACTGGTGTGCACACTTCACATGGGTGCAGTCACACAGCCCTCTTGTCAAAACCATGAATGGGTTCCAGTGAAGGAGAGTCTGCACAAGTTGTTACAAAAGAGTGCAAGGGAAACCCCAAAAAGTGGACCAAGTCCTGGAATCACGGAACCAGGAAGGATCCTTCATGGATGCCGAGAGTCTGCACACTGTTGGCAAGTAGGTTCCACACAGACAGGCAGTGACAGCACATGTACACTGTGCATACAAGTGTACATTACATATACACATCTCATGCATATGCAGCAGTGTGCACAATATAGGACAAATATTGGACGCAGACACACAACCTGAACCTGACCCTGAGCCAGGGCGTGGATCAGTCATGTAAAACAGCTCAAAATACTAGTAGTACAGGCACACATGCCACATGCAACAGCTGATCCACGTCATGAGAAATCCTGACCTTAATTAGCTACCACTTAATGCTGCAGTATACTGTGCATATATACTGAGATTTACTTCCGTCACTGATTGCCCCTGGGATGCGACAGACGTTGCGGATGTCTACATGACACTTCGCATACACGAGCGCATGCACATGCATGACCGCGTGTCGCGCGTGATGCACCCTAAGCCTTGATCACGCGTGCGTACTCAGGATAGCACTCGCAGCGGTGCTCGGACTGCCTGCGGCAGCCTGCGCGCTGAGGAACAGCTGCAAGATTCCATTTGAGTCCTCGGCCATGCATGCGTGCGCCTGCGCAGTGTTACTAGTACACGGCGATCGCAGCTGGCCGTGTGGGACGTGACGCCCAGCGCCGCCCAGAGACTGTGATGTCACTGGAAGTTCTCAATGGAATATCTAGTACAGATGCTGTAGATACGCCTGGCACAGCCTTCTCGAAGGTGAAGACGATGTCGGAAGCTTCGTCGGAACAGTACATGTGGTCAGGATGTAGCCATGTTCGTGGGTGATGAGGTAACAACACCAATGAGTGAACAGCTACTACTACACACACCTCGAGAATGAGCGAGAGATGTGCTGGACAGGCTAGGTGCCACAGACAGTGGATAGGAGGTGGCTGCCATGAAGGATCATGGTGTGTGCGGGGCCCGGCAGTGTAGTCCGGGATTGGATACGGTCGGACACGAAGCCGGGGAAAGTAGTTACAAAAGAGTACATAAACCGGTGAAGCCTTGGAGGGGATGTCTTATCTTTCACTTCTAGACTAAGGCATAAATCACAACAGTTGTTGTGGTATCACAGGGACTACGTCGTACACTCGGTGAGTGGCTAGCGCTGAGCCTACGCTGCTGTTGTGTGATTCCATGACTTGGTCCACTTTGTGGTTTGCCCTTGTACCTACACTGAAAACAGTATCTACTGCACACGTTTTCTCAGTGTAACACGGCAAACATGTACACTGTGTGACTGTCTCGACATACACATGCATTCACTCATGCATGGTCCAGGATTCAAGTGGCAGCTGACTCACAGCCACAAACTCCTTTCCTGTTTAAAAAAAAAAAAAAGGATCGAGAATCCAAAAATAAAAATAAAAAATAGGAGGATCGAGAATCACGCCAGACCCAAACGGGCATCGGCCACGGCACCCCTACAAGTAGGGGCGGACA
>JAUMHO010062687.1:258-22504 GCA_032360965.1 Ulva armoricana
TGGAACCGTCACGTCACGGAACCGTCACGCTCCGGAGCCATGACTTGGTCCACTTTGTAGGTTTGCCCTTGTACTCTGCTGTGGATGATGCGAGCGGATGATGCGAGCGGCCTGCTGTGTAGCTGTGATAAAAGGTCCAGTATGTTGATAGAAGACATTCCCGATAAACGTACAGGGTACGCTGGAACCGTCACGTCACGGAACCGTCACGCTCCGGAGCCATGACTTGGTCCACTTTGTAGGTTTGCCCTTGTACTCTTTTGTTACAACCGTCACGGCTCGTTTCCACGCTCCAGATGCACCGCCACACGCGCTGTTTCCAGACTTGCTATATTCGTCTCGCGCCGCACGCCAGGCCACCGCGTCATCTAGCTGAAGGATGTAATCAACCGTGACCCCTGCCTATCCGATTCGTGACCAGCTATATATCTCCCCGAATGTAACCCTCACTCATGTATCCGGCGATATGCAATGCGTGGGCTGCGCGGTTGAAGAAAGTCGATTTCATAGATATAGATCTCAGGTATGCCCACCTCGGGTTCTGGATCGCAGCGCTCATTTAATTTGTCTCGACGCTAGTACTGTCGCACAGGTACCGGTACCGGTGGTGAAACATGTTGACGAGGACCTGCACAGAGGCAAGTTTGCAAGCTTCACCCTGGCTGAGTATGTTAGGGTAAACATCCCAGAATGCAAGCAATCAAACAGGACGGTTCCCCAATATGGGCCTGATTCGATCAACCGGCTACGAAGACCTGCGCGATATCATGATCGCGAAGGGTCGTGTGCAGCGACGCGTTTCGAGACGGATCCGCCGTGGCGCGCACAACCTTGCTACCGTCATGCCGGTGCCGTAAGATCTAGACGCCGACAATCTAGACGCCGACGATGTTTGATAGGCGCGCGGCTTACACACCTGCGGGCGAATCGCTAGACGGTGGTGCTTATCGGCAGCGCTACTAGTATTGCACCTTCCACAGCATTCTACTCACTGAGTTCCCTGTTGACATATAAAGGTTTGTGCAAGGCTCCGTCACGCGACTAGCAGTGCGCAGCGCTTGCCAGTTGGATCTGCAGTGCTCAGCACTCGGAGCGTTGACAACCAGGCAGGCAAGAAATACCAGTCGCATCATGGTATGCTACCTAACGACTGATGATGGGAAATTTTTCACTACGGATTAGGGCCATCGGTATTGGTTCAGGGACTGGATATGCGTAGACGATAGATCTAGACTTGGCGCAGTGCGTGTGGCTACAAGCACGTCAGCCACTGACATGTCACCGTTGCAGCTGAACCGTTTGGGAGTGAGCATTGGGAGTGAGCATTGGGAGTTACCAGTCCTGTTGTAGCCTCAGATGTGCGGTCAAGCTGCCTAAGTATGCCAGTAGTTCATAGATTCGGGCTGCCTGGCCGTTAGATAGCGCAGGCCACTGCTAAAACTGCTCCGCAGGCTTCCGACTGGGCGTAAACAAGACACAGTGTATCTTGAACAATAGAGTATGATTTTCCATATTTCAACGTGCGCGATGTCCGAAAGCTGGGCAACACATCCCAAACTCGACAGCGCCTGTACGTACATGGCATCTCCCTTGACCTTTCTCCAACTGGATTGTTTCGAAAGCGTTCAATATTGATGTTGAGCTGGTTGGTTGGGTATACGTGCAGCTGTTTGTTACGGTCGTTATACTAAACGTGCCGCGCCTGCAGGCTGGGGTCCCATGTATTGCCCAGGCAGCCGTCCTGTTGCTTGCCTCCACATTCACTGTCAGAGCGCAGAATGGCTCTTTGGCCGTCGGAATGATATCAGTGTCGAGCACCGATGGCGGGACAGTCAACTTGACAACGGACGGGGGTGCATCAGGCTTGGCAACGGTTTCCATAGATGGCAGGAACAAGACCATCGGTGCAATGAGCACAGGGCCAGTGACCAGTAACGTAACCAGCGTTGCGTTTAATGCGTCCCTGGAGCCGCCTGTGATGGTGCCAACAGAGTCTGATCCCACGATGGGCACGCCAGCACCACCTATTGTAAGCCCTCCAGATGCCCCAGCTCCACCTAGCCCTGGCCCCGGGATAGGTGCTTCTGCCGCCACCTTCTGCTTCTGTTCCTGCACTGGCGTCGAACAGCTTGTCGCGCCCAGGAGTGGGCGAGCTACAGTGAGCCTGGACATTTACCAGCATCAGGTCACGGCATCCTGGTGTGTAGCTATAGCGCTAGGTGATGGTCAGGTAGAGCATCAGTGCCGCCGCGCTTCTGCTCACAGCTCCGGGAAACGTAGGAGCCGGTGCCGTTGGCACAGGACAGCATGTGATGTCATGAGGAATGCCTGGATGCACGGGTCAGCAGCAGGAGCACTGTGCAGCTTTGCATCTGTATCGCAATGGATGCAGCGATATGATTTGCATTTGCATGCATGTCTTCCCTGAGGCTGTGTCGTGTTCCTCTCTGTCTCCTCCACCTCAGCCCTCCCTTCACTGGATACTTGGCTCCCTTTGAACATAGTCAGTCATTCATTCCTAGTTGGCTGCACAGAACCGACGCAATGCTGTGCTATTGGTATTGGTCTGGGCAGTTATGGTAGTGAAGCCATATGTCGTATTGCAGCGTTAGATCCTGCGCCTTGCCAAACTCGATGCGTGCGATGCACGATATGCCTGGCTGGCTACCAGCGGCTCCTGTGCTGAGGCCGCATCTTCTGTGTTAATTGCCGCATCTGCCTTGTCATCTCTGTCATGTAGCATGCATGGGTTATACCACATGCAGGCGAGGAGGGGGCAGTGAGGCTGGCGAGCAGGGTGGACGTCAACGGCTTCGCCACCGGCGCCCTGCAGGTCTTCCTTGACGGGGCCTGGGGGGCGGTCTGCACCTCCAACTTTGACAACACCGACGCCCTCGTCGCCTGCCGCCAGCTCGGCTTCACCACCGGGGTCCGTCAGACACAGCAACCACAGTTTCAGCGAGTCATAACAGAGCCGGTGTGATCCAGCCACAGTCTGCAACGTGCTCAACAGTCTGTCATCGCATGTGCTAGTGACAATCGCGCTTCGCTGACATTTATGGCTAGACCTCCCACCACAGACCTGATTGTGCCTGTGTCCATTTCATCAAGCTGCCAGAGACCATATTCTTGTCGCACATCTTGGTCGTGACCATGGTTCGGACCAGCGTGTGCCTTTGACGGTTCAATCGGTCCCGGTTGCCGGAGGTGTCAATCTCCTTATAGATATGGCGATGTAATCATACATACATACATATCTTGCCTCTAAGTCACAGTTAGCAGAGTGTGTAATGCTTTCAGATCAGTCTACTTTTGGTCGAGTACTTGGGCAATTGTGTACTCCATATTCGCTGTGCTCGCTGTGTACTCGGCGCAGGTGCGCACGCTGTGTAATAGCATCGGGTGTGTTCACATACCACGTCGTGTTTTCACAAACCACACCTTGGAAGCAAGGTGCGAGGTCTGGCCCACGTGATCGTTTGGTCAGGGCCGGGCTATCGAATGGATGATGAGTTCACACCGGGGGGCTCGTCTGTGTGCAGGAGGTGCTTGCCCCCTTCGCTCTGGAGAATCTGGGGTGCACCGGCAACGAGAGCCGCCTCGTGGACTGCCCGGTTGCAGACAGCGACACCGGCAGCCCCGTCTTTCCCAGCTTTGATTACCGCTTCCGGGACTACAGCAACTCGGCCACCTGCGACCCTTTCACGGACACCTATGCTAGAGTTGCCTGTGGCACCAGCAGCACTGCAGGTATGAACGTGACCACCTACATCCGTAAGTATGAGGACCTTGGATGCATCTATTCGGTTTATGGGGGCGTGTCTTAAGGGGACAACTTTGTGATTTGCAAGAGCCTCAGACCCACATATATCTTCACAAAGTATCACCACTTCGCGGCAAGCTGTACTGTCCCGTAGTAGTGGTGCGTCCCTGAGTCTACCGTGTCGCAGCTGTACTGGCCTGCAACAGTGTTGCATCCCTGGGGCACGTCTGTGTGCTTTAGTGACTGATACACTAGGCTCAAGACCTCCTTGCGTGTAACAGGATGTCATGTCAGCACCACTCATATTCACCCAGTGGGACAGTATCGCGCAACCTAAAGTTCTAAATATTCCAGTCTTTCAAGTTAGTAGGGGCATCTTTGGGCATTGCAGCGCCTCAACGTTGCTTGCTACCATCTCTCCATTAATGAATGCGGCAATCGAGCGCCAGATGCCTGTCACTCCGCATTCGTTGATATTGCCAGGACATGTTGTACTTCTAGCAAACTTGTGTCAGGGGCTCTGGAGCAGGAGTTACGATTGGTGTCTGTAACAATCCTGGCGTTCATGCTCATGCTTGTCAACTCCATCACACAGCATGAAGATGATGTGGTTGTGCAGCGGAGGGAGATGCCAGGCTGGCAAACAGGGTCATGGCGGCAGATGGCAGTGCGGAGTACGGCCGCCTTGAGCTCTTCCACAGCGGTGGATGGGGCACCGTCTGTGACAACGCTTTCGTCAACCGCATGGGCGGCCGCCCCGCCTTCAACCCCAAGGCTGCAGACGTGGCCTGCCGCCAATTGGGCTACCAGCAGGGCTTCCAGATCCAGAAGCTGGTGATCCCCTACCAGCAGCATGAATTTGTCTTCGTGTGTAACGCCATGGCAAGCACATCACCCCTTTCTTGCCGGCAAGCCAGGCACCGGGCGGACGTCCAGCTCATCGAGTCTCCACCGTATGGCCATTGGTGGAGCTCATTTGAGTATGCAGTATATGTGGAAATACCTGCATGGAGAACCCTGCTGCTGGCTGCATTACAGTGCTGCGTTCTCTGCGTGCATGGCCTGTACTCCTCACCCTGTTCTGCCACATTTGCCTGTCTAACACACCTCTTCTTAAACCAGCCGCTCGCACACATGCACACAGGAGGCTACACCGTCCATCCAGCACAACGTCATGCCAGACCCAACATGTTCGGTGAGGTGATGTTGCGCAGGCTCACCGTTTGCTGCTACAGGACAGATTTGCCCTGGTGGTTGACTGCAGGAGGATGCTGATGAGGCTAGCACCGAGCGAGTGCCTGTTGTGCTGGATGGGTCCCTGTGTCGTGGGGCGGAGGAGGCCCTCAGTGGCTGCCCCAACTTTGAACTCGGCCGCGTCCGCACCAACTGCCGGCATGACGCTGATGTCCACCTTGTCTGCTTCAATGGCCCCAACCCAGGTGCGACCTACTCGGCTATCAACAGCACTACGCTCGCCATGTCCTAAACGCCAGGATTTGCATCCTGTGTCAGGCAATTGCTTCAGCGGACTTTTTTTGCCATTGTCCGGGCTGTTGCATGTGCTACAAGTACTGCGAACTCCACTAGCACCACGGAATCCCTGCACATTAGGCAGTTGTCAGCGTTGGGGATTCAGTAGTATTCGCAGAAAATTTTGTTTCGTATGTTTTGAAGGCCCTTTTTCTGTAAGTTTTCGTGGTGTTCCACACTTGTCAGCTGTGTGGCCTGTCAATGTCAAACACACCATGGCTATGCACTCTATGCTTCACCTCAAGCCGCCCTACAGCATGTGATGGGAACTCCGTTCTGTCGCTGGTCGGCGAAGGAAGCGCTGTCAGCTCGCATATGGCACGGCAGAATGCCCGTCTCCTATAATCTCCACTTGCAACAATATCTGAGGCGTCGAACACAATTTCTACTGGCATGCAATTCTTAGAGCTATGACCTGCCCAGACGCTGATTCTCTGGATGATAGTGGCCGGGTTGCGCTTTGATTGGGAACAGTGTCGAGGCGGCCTGGACATATGGCGACACTGGGCCCTGCAACCAGCCATGGCACTAGACCACGCAGGCTCTCTCGAGAAAAGATTTCTCAGGCGTGTACATGTTGACTCCTTGTCATGTGCACTATAGTGGCGCTCGTGACATCAGCATTGACATCACCCGCCCGTTGTGCAGACATGGACGGCATGACCCGCCTCGTGGACGGCAGCGCTGGAGCCGGCTACGAGTACGGCCGCCTCGAGATCTTTGAGCACGGCTTCTGGAGCAACGTCTGCAACAACGACCGCTTCACCCCTGACTCCGCACAGGTGGCCTGCAAAGCATTTGGCTACGATGGCGGCGCTGCCCTCCGCTTCACGCAGTCCTTTGCGCAGTCGCTAAGCCAGGTGGCCTTCCGCTGCACTTGATATTGAGCCGGATACAAATTGACTTGACACTGTGCCGCTACCATTTCCGTATTTGCGGCAATACATATGCATGTTTTCAGCTCGCACGCGTACGTAAGGCAATTCATAAACTGCACACTCTGCGCAGCTGTTGTAGCCAGGGATGGGTATGCCCCGACATCCCGATCTTTGGTTTCGACGAATATAGCCCGAAGTATTTTAACTTATGGGATTTTTTTCCCCTTTTTTTCCATTGCCCCCGGGGGTTTCAATCAAGGCAGGTGCTCATGGAGCATGGATTTCGGAGCTGCTGTTCGGTTGGTACATCCATCAGAGCAGAGTGAAACGATGAAGTGACTTCGCTTGCCTAAGCACGAGTGACCTCGCTTGCCTAAGCACAAGTGACCTCGCTTGCCTAAGCACAAGTAAACCTCCTGCTTGACGGCATTGCCTTGTCAAGTAGTGTCATGTTGACTGCCTTCCGGCCAGGCGGCTGGAATCCGGATTCTTCTCTACAAAATTCGTCGGTTGGAGTCTGAAACTTGCCATTGTCAACTGCAAAGTAGTCAGGACCCTTGTTTTAAACTCTCCAGATATACAACGCCGCACTTATCGTTTCACTTGGCAGATTTTTACTGACTTTGCCAACTGTTACACGGCCTCTGTCGCTTGCCACCGACAGAGGCATCAGCCTTCATGACGAGCCACCAACCACGCAAAACTAGATTGGGCAGAACTTGTAGCCGAGAAAAATCTACAGAAGCACTCGTCGCATTTTTTTGGGGTGTATGAAGAATTTTGCCCATTTAGTACCTTAAAAAGCGTCAGTAGAGCTGTTGTGATATTTCTGTGTTTTTCATTTCGGGTCCGACAATTCTGGGGCTTTATACTTCCGGGCCTGGAAGCACATCACAGGTCTCCATGATCAGGCAAGCTGCCAACAACAAGGCCTGAGCATCGGAATGCTAACTTTGCAGGTCCTGTTTGAGAACCTGCCCGTCGCGTTGGCAGCAGTGGACTGCAACGGTAATGAGACGTCAATCTCTGAGTGCGCCAGGAACGATGGGCTCATCGGCATGTGCACAAACATTACCAGCAGCACAGTCCTGGCGTGCGCCAACACCGCTCATGGTGAGTTTGTCTTGTATGAGCTTCCTTTGCCGCGTGGAAATAGGCATGGACGAAAATGGCCCTTTTCGTGGGGATCATTTCACCTGCGATTTTTGTCAAGACACGGACTTCCAGGCATTGCCACGCATTGCTCACTTCCAAAGCACCTTTTGCAGCAATTTGGTAGTTGAAACACAGTCAGTAGCTGCTTGTGGAAGCTCCTGGGGCTGATACTATAGTCTACAGTCCTACCTTGTGTCATCTTGTGTCCTGTTGTGGCAATTTCCAACCACTCCGAATGTCAGCAACCTCTATCAGATGCATTGAAGCAGCTACTGCATGGCTCCTCAGAACTTCAAAGTGGTTGCGGTTTGGATGACATCCTACCTGGGTGGACAGGCTTTGTGTCTTCAGGTTGTGACAGGCAAGATGGCACAACCGAGGGGTCCGTGCGGCTGAGGGGGAGCTTTGGCACCCCCTGCGACCTCATCCACACCGGCTTCATCGAGGTCCTGCACTTTGACGAATGGGGCAGCATCTGCACTGACCGAAATGACGAGGACGTTGCGGAGGACAATCTCGTGGCGGGCGTGGTGTGCCGGCAGCTGGGCTTCCCCCACGGCACCCGCATTGAGCCCCGCACCGCCCCACCCCCGCCTCCCCTCGTGGATGAGGACGAAGCTCTGTCACCATACAGCACGTTCTATTATTCGAGATCCTATGACTACACCACACCAGAAGAGGCTGAAGAGCCGGTGGAACGCTTCTGGCTGAGTAGCGTTCAGTGCCGCGGGCCGGAGAGGCGCCTGAATGACTGCAACCTCGGTTCTGGTTTCCGCAACAACAACCAAGGCTGCTCGAGCAGTGACCATCGCCTCCACATCGCCTGCAGGCAGTTCCCAGTGGTGGAGGCGCTTGAGGCGGTCACAACCCCTGACGCCGGTACGTGCTTCATTGGGACTGCGGTAGCATTGAGCACATGCCCCTCCTCAACGATGTCTCCACGCACAGCCACGTGTCTACAGATAAAGCCCTACTACATGTTTGTGTTGTAGTGCTATCGCAGGAGCTGGTGGTTGGAGTTTTACATATCCTCGCACCGTTACACTGCTCACGTGCTGCATCTAGTCACAGAACTCCATCTCAGGATCTACCAATGCCCTCGGGAGATGATCAGTGGTAGCTGGTCTATCTGTGTGGTGACAGACAATCATGGCATAATGTCTTCATGTACCAATTGGACGCTAAGCAATGGACCCCTGATCGAATTTTCCCGTCCTCTGATCTTGCCCGCGACAACGCCAGCGGTAGTTCTAAAGTCCAGAAGCGTTAACAGCGGTAGACTGGGAAAAAGTGCTTCAAATCAGGGTGGTACATGTGGTCCAAATATCTGCCAGTGCTGTGGTCAACCTTGTTTGAAAGCATTTCTGTACTGGTCCAGTAATGTGGTGGTCAATCCTTTGGCGATCCTACCGTGGGCTTGGTGTGGGGTGTGGGGTACAACTCCACTTGACATGGACGTTGCCCGGACCACAAAACATCTGCAATGTAGGTGATAGAACATGCAACAGTGGTTGGCAATTGAATAACTTAGCAGTGCATCATAAGTTTCCAGGCCACCAACCGATCCTGTGTACCTGCTGGACTCCGCTTAGGAACACCAGGCCACCAAAAACTCTGGATGCTGAACCGCTGCCAGATGTACACTGTTAAGCCATACACTGCAACATGTTCACCGAGAATCACGCTATCAGTTCTATGCAGAAGAAGGGGATCTGCGGCTTATCGAAGAGGCTCAAATTGCAAACTGGATGACAGGCCGCCTCCAAGTATTCTTCGAGGGCTCCTGGAGCCAAGTCTGCGCTGGGCTGTTTCATGCTACAGACGCCAACGTCGCCTGCCGCCAGCTCGGCTTCGGGGCTGGCCATGGCACCGTTGTGCCCCAGATCATTTCGGACGCCGAGCGTGTGGCGCTGCAGTCGACGCCGGTATTCCCAGAGGTGGCCATCACCGGCGCCGGCTGCACCGGCACAGAGCAGAGCTTGCTCGATTGCGGCCCGGACCTTGATGACTACTCATTCTTCGGCCGTGGCTGCTTGAACTCTGTAGGGTCTGGCCTTGTTCTCGGCTGTGTCGGTGCACAGGAAGAGGGTGTGCTTCACCCTCAATCTGATTGGACCTCGGATCTACAGCTGGCTAGCGTCCGTCTGCCCGTGTGCTGACATTGCATCACGCCTTTACGCTGGAGCAATGTCAAGGCTATGTCTGAGTGTGTACTCAGTGTGTACCTAGTGCTGATCAGCTCGGGCTTCTCAGATAGACAAGCAATGGGCATTGCATCACCACTGTATCTGCGGCACAGGGAGCCGACACCTCACCTGGGGTGCGCTAGTCGGTCTGGAGCATCCCGGACAGGCCCAGGTGACGATGCTCCTGTGCAGGCACTGAGGGTGCGTTCCGGCTGACAGACACCAGAGAGGGCGAGACTGCTGGCTCCGAGTCGGGCATTGTTGAGGTGTTCCATGCCGGCGCCTGGGGCACCCTCTGCAACGGCGGCTTTGGCACTTTGGAGGTAAGGCGCCACCGCCGTCACGTCAGTGCTTCCATATGCACGCATAGGCGACGCCCAATCCCTCCACTACCTCCTCAGCTCTGTTATTTGCGGCAATGTAGCCCACCCCGAGTTACTTGCTGCGGTTCCAACCTGCATGGGTACTTGTCTGCCACACACATCACTGACCGCACCAAACGAGCGCGTATGCATGCGACTCTGTTCCGCTATTTCCGCTGCTGGTTGATACTGGCAGCTTGACTGGACTTGAAGTCGCTGTGCAGAGCACCGCGGACATTCTGTGCCGTGACAGGGGCTTTGTGGCTGGCTTCTTCCAGAATGCAGACCCAAGTGCTGAGTTGCTGCGCCCACCATGGCTGTCGGGCATCCGCTGTGCCGGCCCCGAGCCAGACATCGACTCGTGCGGGAGGTCAACGTTTGGAAACACCTCCACGTGTGGGGCTGTCCAGCGCCTCTTCTGCTTGACCACACGTGCGCCGATCCCCGCCACAATCTGCCCTGAAATTTGGTTGGACCGTGGTCTCATCCCGGCGAGTCGCTTTTGATCAAGCATGTGCCAAATAGTACCGATAGTCATGGACGTGTAGTTCCGGGCGTGTGTCTCATGCACAACACAGCTGCGGTCGGAGAGCTCTTCCACTGCAGAGTTGTTCGCCGAGTCAGGCTGTGTGCGAACTGGGCTATCTGTTACTCGGTTACCTTCTATTACAAGATGACGGAACACAGACATCGCGTCCGCCATGCACGAGGTACAGGTCCAACGGAATAACTATACAGACTGCACGACTGCCAAGACTGCCCATCACTGAATCCTTGATTGCCCATCACCGAATCCTTGGCGCGACGCTAGCGACCCGTGACAATTGAACCTGATTTCTCGGCGCACTCTGTGGTTCTGTACTGGCATCAAGTCCTCAAGTGTCTGAAATCATATCCCATTGCCATTGCATTCTCTGAGTATCGTGTACCGAAGGCGCACGAAGGACTCATCACAATGGGAGACCAAATTACTGGATCAGTGCATGAACACCAAAAGAAACTGGACCACACCGTGGCAAGGTTTTTGCGCCACCTGTTCTACCCACACCGGGGGGGCCAATTTGTCGCTTGTACCAGTATAATTGTTTTGGGAGCTTTTGTACAACCGCAGACAAGCTTGCGCAGGCGAAACAGGTCCACAACATTTTTTTTTGTGGTGGTCATACTTTTATCGCGTACGGCACCAGCGTCATACTTCTTAGCCGGTGCTATAAGGGCGGGTATATACCACAACTTTCGTTATTATGCTCAAACTTGTTCCTGAGACTGTATGCATTTGCAGGGGAGGGCAATGGCCGGGCTCGTCTTGTCGGGGGCAGCGCAGATCCCGGGGGGGCGTGGCAGTACGGCCGCCTCGAGGTCCTTGTCAACAGCCTCTGGTCAATTGTGGACGAACGCACGTTTGGCGAATTCCTGGGCCGGAGGGAAACAGAGGTGGCCTGCCGCTCCCTCGGCTTTACAACCGGCGCGCAGCTCCTTGTCGGCCAGTCCTCGCCCTTCCCGGCGCCGACATCAGCACCAGATCTGATCTTCAGTATCTTGTGTGTTGGCACCGAGACCAGCCTCGCAGAGTGCGATCTAGACACTAATGAGTACGTAAGTGGATTCGACTACGAAGATGACATCGTGCGAGGCAGCGTCGCCTTGATCTGCGTGTCCCCTTCAGGTGAGCTTATGTGCTACCTTGAATGCGGTTTGATATCTTGGTCGTCTGGTGGCGGTGCTGGGGCTGTGCCGCTTCAGGGGAAACACTAGATGGCCCTCTGGTGGACGTGTCTCCAACTGTGGCCGGGGCCGTGCTGCTTCGAGCGGCGACGAGGGATTCACGTTTCGGTTGCAGTCCTGGCATGTGCCAGTGTCGGTTGGCTGCGGCACACGTGAATACTTTGCGCCACAGAATGTGTCAGTGTCCGTGCAGCTCACCTGCAGCCTCAGGGGCACGACCCAGAGACCAGGTGTGTGTGTCAGCAGCTGCCGTTGTGCAGCATTCCTCCTTCTGACTGCTTTGCAGCCTTTTTTGTGCGTAGCAGCGGGTCGGCCTTGCACGACGTTAAAACAGTTGAGTATGCGTTACGGACATGTCCACACGACACCACGCGCCCGCTCACGGTACCGGTATCAAAAGGCGCGTGCAGCTTGGCGGACCCAGCTGGTGATTGAGAAATACGACGGTGGTTTAGGGATCGGCAATTTTGATCTGCAACATCGTCAGCTTGAAATCGTTCTTCAGGCACATGTCGCTGCAGGGTGTGATGCTCCAGCCGCAGAGCCCGCCGAAGGGGACGTCCGCCTGGTGCCCCTCAACGGCACCACAGTGGCCACAGCGGCTTGTGACGACGTCCACTTTGGGGCCGTGGAGCTGTACATGGATGGCCGGTGGGGACGCATCTGCAACGGAAACTTCGGAGCAGACCCCGAGGAGTTCACGCTGGATGCGCAGGTTGTGTGCCGGCAGCTCGGCTTCCCCTTCGGCACCCTCATGGACGAAGACCAGAATACGGATTACAACTCCCGAGACTACGCGCCCGCTGACGATTCGGCCACTATCTGGGCTACCCAGGTATGGATCTTTTCACCTGTGAAGTTTGGCAGATAGCCCAGCCGATATGGCATGTGTGATGTGCTGTTGACGGTGCCTGGAAGGCAACTATCTAGGTCCAGACTCCTCGAGAAAACTGACACAATATCGTTGAAGCATGCGGGGTTGTCATTTTGCAGGTGGTGTGCACGGGCAAGGAGGAGCGGCTCCTGGACTGCGACTTCCCTCAGGACTTTGGCGAGGACTACTTCTTCGAGTACACCAGCTTCTTCGACTACGGCGCTGCTCCGGCGCCAGCTTCGGCGCCAGCTTCCGGCGTAAGCTTCTTTGACTACAGCGCTGCTCCGGCACCCGGCACCATCGCCCCGGGCCCGAACAACGGCCTGCCCAATGCTGGATGTATCAGCGGCGACAGGAACCGGTTCAGCGTCGTGTGCCGCCGCTTTGAGGTCACCGGTGCGCTGCTCTGCTACACCTGTGCGTGCTAGCTATAGGGGTGCGTATGCATGTTGATAGCCTGTCAATGGCACCTCAGCGTTTATGCGATCGCCATGTTCGCACAAACACCTGGAGTATATATTGATTTTTTCTCGATAAGTATCTCTGTCACCTGAAAGCCCACGTTGTACCATCATCCAAGTCTGAGTGCGGCCTGGTAGGATTTCATCCTAGCACGCTTTCCCACCAGGTCCTGCTGTCTGTCGATGTTGTGCGGTCCAGGCGATTTCAGGTCTTGCCTCAAGCATACACCTGATGAATCAGCATCTATTGGAATATCGGTGTCACCCAACACTCCTGCCCGCCAGTCGAGCCGTGTGCACCAATGGACGCGCTAAGCATGAAGCAGCCAAGAGACATGGCCTGCTGCATGCATCATGTGACAATTGTACCCGCACCTGTGCTTCCTTTTACAGCTCGCTTGCAATGCAGAATCAGACACGATCCGGCGCTGAGCACATCTGACATCGGTCGCTGAGACAGGATGTTTATGCACATGCTGCGGGCATAAATAAAGTTCCACTGTTCTTGGTCTGGGGCCTCTTTGCAGGTCTAGGGACTGTGCTTTGCTACGGCCACGCTGCACTGCCGATGCATTGCCTGGAGGACAGCTTTGAGAGTGTTGACCCCTCGAATATACAATCGTACTGTCTTTAGTGGAGTTCCAGCTTTTCTAGGATGAGCAAGAAGCGCGATGCATGCCTGTTGGGTCGATGAGTGGCCACAAGGCACGCGCACAGTGGTTTCCGTCATCTACATGGTATGTTGAAGATACCTGGCAAGCAGTGGTGTACTACACTGGATTAGCAATGAGTAGTGATACTGCACTGAGGAGGCATTATTGAGAAAAAATTTCAGCTATGTGAACAGTCCTGCCTTTCGTGTGGTCTGCATTTTATTTTTGCCAGAATAGCCATGGCTGTGTGACCATTTCGCTTACATACGTTAGGACTATTCCGTTGACTCTTGCCTAGCTGCAGTGCTGGGTGAGACACTACGTATCCACGGCTAATAAGTGCTAGAGTCATGTGAAGACTTCGGAGTTCATCTCGGTGTAACGCACAACATCAGCTACGATCCGTTTCAGGCTGATACATTTGGAGTTTTCGTACTCCCGGTAACCGACATGTTTGGGTACCATGCTGGCTGACTGCAGCAACTGAAATAAATACAAACTGAGACACAATCGGGTGTCACGCCAGACCCAACCAGGAATTGGCCACAGCACCATGACACGTTGGACACTGCACATGGGCGAGGCAGAACAACAAGTGTTCGGCATGGAAAGGGTACACCACTCGCTGCGGGGGCACGTGGCAGAGGGGAGCGGCCCTGGGAGGCTGCCATCCACGCATAGCAGGGACTGGTGCGGCGTACGCAGGGTGAAGAGGCTGATCAGTTCGGAATGGTCAGTTACAGTCCAGTTTGATGGAACAAACTTAGTCCTTATATAGTGTACCTAACAGTATGTACACACACAGTCCATGCCCACTCTCTCGGTATGTCGGGCTGACTGGTCCTGCCACATCACAGGCCGACCGTAGGCGCAGTCACAGCCAGGGTGATTCCACCTGTGTGCACTCCACCGCACAATCGTCCCACATGCGCGCACTCCGCCACGCACTCCACCGCACCAGCGGCACAGCGAGTCTCAAAGCGAGTCGACAGTCGCCTCCCATGGCCCGGCGCGCTCTTGCCCCAGACATGGAAAAGATCCAGTAGCCGTGGGACAGGATACCCGGACTCAACATACTCTTCCTGCAGTCCACCTGATAAGGATCTTTCTACAGCCGCAGCGGCTGCATCTCTTCCGGCTGTGACACCTAGGATCCCCCGCCCCCGGCGGCCCCTCTCTCGTTCCCGCCTCGGGCGTGCCTTCTAACCGCCAGGGCACCCAGGCTCGCTCTGCACCTTCCCCTCCCCCAGCTGCCACGCCAGCCGCCGCAGGATCTGCCGCCGCTGCAAACCCCGGTGCTGCCGTGCTCGCCGCCGCAGTGCCCGCCGCTGCCGCAGCCGCCACAGCCCCGGCCGCGGGATTCGCCACAAAATGTGCCCGCAGCTGCCGTCGCATGAGGCGGCCCTGCACCAACGATTGCCACAGCCGGTGCTGCTGCTGGAGCCGCGCTCCCAGCGTCATCCTCAGCGTGGTGACCTCCTCCTGTACTTTCCGGGACACCCAGTGGTGGTGGATGTGTGCGTCACACACTCGCTTGCGTCACCAGCAGTTGCCGCTTCAGCATGGGCGACTGGGACATCTGCCCTGGCCAAGGATGTGTTGAAGAGGGACAAAATACGGGCGGACCGGTGCAGGTGCATGCCGGTTTGTCCGCCTGGCTCGTGAAACGTACGGCCATGTGGGCCCCCCAGCCTTTGCTCTGCTCAATGAGATTGTAGAGTTTGCGGCCTCAACAGGCGCTTTCTCCAGGAGAATTTTTATGGAGAATGCGGTGCGTCACCTCTGCACCACGCTCTGTCGCGGCATCGGCAGGCAGGTCCTCGCTTCGGCACCGCTGCGGGCGCAACTCGATGGGCGGCCGGTTCTGCCTGGGCTGCGTGTTCCGACCGATGCCCGTGCGCTATGATTCGGCTCCCGCAAAGGTGCCGCCGCCTGCGCGTGACTCTACAAGAAACGCCTTGCAAGCCCTCCGCCCCGCACCAGGCCAATCCCCCGCCCCCCTCCACGTCGGATCACTCACCCCCCCCGGCTCCTTTCCTTCCTTCAGTTGGACGCCCCCCTGCTCCCCCCCATTCCCGTCTCCAACCTGCCTGCCCCTCCCCACCCTGCCTTGGGGACGTTTTCCCTCCATTTGCCCCCGCCCCAGCTGTGCCTTCACCTGTGCCCCCCGGGGGGCGTCATGTGCTCGCCTTTGCTGTCATGGGCAATTGCCCACGCCATGGTTGTTGGGCGACAGTGCGGTTTGCATGCAAGATTCTAGGGTGTACGGGATCCTAGGTTTCTGTAGTTTTTAGGTGTGTGCAATTGCTACATTCGGGGCATTGTGATTGGACTAGCAGTGGGTATGAGGCATGCCTGTGTTTTGGTATTCGGGACAGCAGGGGGATGTTAGGAGTGATGCCTAGGCTGCTTCAGATACTATTCCTGGTCAGCTGTTTTGCTTGTGTTGGTTTGCGCGTTTACCTCTTCGCGATGCCAGGCTGTTGCGTTCATCTCCGTGTAACAAACTCCACAATTTCGCTCAGCTCTGGACCAGTGGTTTCACTGCTACCCACCGGTGTTCAGCCACTGCACCACCACTGCTTTGCTTCTTTGTGGCCCCTGTCCTGTCAGCAGTGCCCATAAAAACAAACACGAAACAAAGGTTGGGAATCGGGCATGATGCAAAACCCAAATGGGCATCGGCCACAGCACCCCTACCGGCAGGGGCGGACAATTGCAGGACGGGCGCATGAGGGTTCCCAACCACAGGGGCGGCATCAGGCAGGGGCGCCACACACCGGTGCCACGACTTCAGGCCTAGGGCCGACCAGTCGGGCAGACATATGCCGCGCAGAACCGGTGCAGGAAGAGGCTGTGCACACAAAACAGTGCACACCAAGCAGGACACACCAAGCAGGGCACACCAAGCAGGGACGCAGCAACGAGGCGCAGGCAATGATGCTTTACAACGCAAAGCATTGACAACATTGCATGCAGGCGATGCGTTGATCATGATTGCTGTGTCTGCCTCGCAACAGTTCAGATGGTCCCGCAACCATGCATGGATGACAGACTTCCCTTTAACGTGACCTTCCGGGTGGGAGCACTCTCTGGTGTGCCCAACTTTGCCTGGCTTTGTTTCAGCCGTCTGGTTATGCAGGTGGGCCAATGCTCATGTGGGGCGGGGAGAATATTCGCTGTGCTGCCTGCTTCTGTCGAGAGCACGCAAGAAATCCGCGACTCGGACGCAGTGCTGCAGCCATGGATACTGGACTGGACGGCACCCGGCAACAGGCTGCTGGTCCAGCGTTTGCATGGGCAGCGCCCATGCACAGGAGCACGCTGGTGATCCAATGCATGTAGCAGCTAGTGATACAACAGATGACCCCAGGCGGGCAATGCCCGTAGCAGATGTAAATTAGCTGTGAATCTGCTAGATCGAAATTCTCAGATTTGGATTGGATTTCCAGATCTGAAACTTGCAGATATATATTCTCTCGGTCAACCACCAATCTTATGACGTCGACTGTGTAGATAGCGAGTCAGCCCCGCACGTGTCCTGCGCATGCTGCGCTTATCCAATGCAGGGCTGACCGAGATAATCCATCTAGATCTACACATGATCTCGAATGCTTCACATCGATCGCAGGTTACGGTGAATGGATATGTATGAACGGCGTCATGATAGCATCTTATAATTATAAATATTATAATTATTACACGCCCGAACCGGGTTGGCAGGGATTCAGACGCCGACTGCATGGCGGGAAGAGAAGCTTCCCGTGTACACTTCAGAAGTCCCGCCTTGTTGCGGCTGCTACGGTGATGCAATGGCAATATGAATGCCAGTGCGCATGGGCACACACGTGCGAACATGTATGCGTACGGACAGGTCTGCGACGCTCTTGCACGCGTCTCTTTGTCTCGCATCTCGCTCCCATGTTCAGCTGTGTCTGACACATGTCGGCCACGGTGTTCCTACGTGTACAATCATGTGCACACAGTTCCTATCTATGGAAGTAATCTTGGTACCGCGCGCCGCCCACCAGTAACGACGCAGCCACATAATTCATCAATATTCAACGAGGATACATCTCGATGGAATCAAGCTTGCGGGTGGCGTTCGAATTGCATGCTGTGCTGGCAAGCAGACGCATACGTCATGCCTCGACTCATAGCCACGGACATACAAGTCTGTGTAGACATGCACACCTGCCCGGTAAGCATCATGTCCGTACATGCGATTGCGTGACTACCCGTTGCGTCAGGTCGTGGCGGCTGTAGCCAGCTTACATGCTGGCGACGTGCACATGTGCATGCCGCGCGTTTGACGTGACTTTCCAGGGGCTTGCCTCAAAAAGGAAACACGAATAAAATTAAGTCTCTATCAAGAAGGCATGATGGTGAACGCCGCTGGCGATTTTGCCGAGGAGCTCTGCCCAGCAGACCCGCGCTTTCGGTCGCCGGAGTCGCGCTGCGTCGATACACAACATCCCTGGTTGTGGCACAACCTTCCTGCCTTCCGAAATCCAACAAAATGACACATTGGAGGCTACATTTTAGCCGCAGATGCACGCGCTGTCTACTGCAGTGTGCCTTATGCTGCGCACTGGAAATCGCGAGATACAAGGTTTGTGTGGCAAGGGCCTGGTGCTGAGCGCCCCCCAAGTGCGTCACACGACCCGAGTTAACAGAATGATCATATCGGACTTGGAGATATCTGTCCCCACGCGCGCGCCGTGCTGAAAAGAGTGTATTGTGGTGAACACCCATTGCTTTGCACCGCTTCGGGACCTAATATGTGCTCGCGTGGTTCAACAACGCGGACAAATTCCCAAACTACGAAGGAACGACTTCCATAATCAGCCGCGATTTGGTATAAATCTGTACGCAGCAGCTGTGTCGAGCTGCCTTGATCGCCCCTAGGACCTTCTCCGGATCCGACAGCTAACCCCTTAGGAGTGGCTGTGTTCATAGCGCATGCGCATTTGGTACCTATCTTGTATTTTATTGGAAGTGTTGAGGACCTGAGAATGGCGGTGCACGCGGTGCGCTCTGCACTGGACCTGTGACTGGGCCGCGCTGTACGTGGCTACTCGTGATCTGAAAACTCCTCGTTGCCAGACCCCATCAATTATGGTCACCATATCAAGCCACGGTGGGGACCTTATGGTTCTCCCAGGTGCACCTGTGTGCTGTTCGGGGCACCTTCGTGATGGGATGATGTTGTTTGGTGTGTCATATACCCGCTGCAGCACGCCGTGCCGTTACGACATGCCAGGACTCTGCAGCCCAGCAGCTGAGCTAGTGAAAAAATAAAGTAGGCGCTGAAAATGTGTGTGTCATCTGCAGCCGAAATACTGCAGAATCCACGGGCATCGGCACCACTGCGCTACCTTGTCTTGCCCCAGTCACACGGCCAGGTCGCGCACGCATAGGCTGCCCTGACCTACCAAAGTGAATACATTAACAGACGCTCTGGAGGTGGTCTCGCTGGGAGCATTGCAGATGTGTATTGAGTGGCCGGGTGTTGCAGGTTGCGGGGCCTTTGGTCAGTCAACGATCTTCTCTACCCGTAGTCGTACTGAAACTTCTTGCCATAACTTGTATCATCACCACAAAGAATTTGTCAGCAGCAACGCGCAGCGTGGCCGAAACAGGCCTTAAGGGCGGGTTGGGTGACCCCGCCCTGGACAAGCCTACACCACCTGATTCAACATCGCCAGGTAGCACAAATCCGTCCCCTGGTGGAACCACCACAGGTGCTCACTGCTCTCTCCGCTTGCTCTCCATGGCTTTGCCATCTGTCCAGGGGCGAAGCCAGAAAGCAGACATCACTGGCAGCCCGCTAGTATGGTCAATCGACAACCAAGACCTGTCCCATGGTCTTGCTCAGACCAGGCATCGATACTGACACCGCATTCCAGCCCCGTTTAACTAACCCTTCACTGTGACATTACTGCAGTGCACACCCGATTCTTGGTTGCACTCCTTTACCATGAAAGACTGACATCGAGTCTGAGCACCCCCACGCAACCACGCCTCCGTCGATGCTCTGCCTGTTGCCGTCATCTCGTTCTGCTTAATCGCGTTCGCGATGCGCAACAGCCTGCGCCAAGTGCACTGTACTGTGTTTCATGTCATCCAGATAACCTCGGAGCACGCCAAGGCGACGGTGACTCGCCTGAGGCCCCCTCTGCTGCTGTGCACGCTCTTCTTGCTACACTTCCTGCCCCGGGCGCTGGCACGACACGCATGCATGCCAGGCTGGACTGGCATAGCCTCTGCATAGACCTAGCCACGCACTCCTGTGGCTGGCCATTACTCACAGTGGATGACTCCATAAACAGATTTCAACTGCTGAGACACAATCCCATGCAGAGTTCCCACACAGGCACGGCCGTGCTCACGGCGCTTGTTCTGCTTCTTCAGCAACATTGCTGGGCATTGCTCTGGACGGAGCTCAGGAAGGCCTGCCCAGGTCTGTGCACGTTGTCCGGATTCCTCATGCACGAGTGCGACGGGTCACAGCACCAGGCATCACAAGATCATTGTTCTTGCCGTGGGGTAGTGAACTGAATCTATTGTTCCATGACGATGATTGCTGGTGTAAGCGCACAGGACTGACTAAGCCGCCATATCTCAGATCTTATTCTTATCTGCTGACGGTTGGTTTCTGATGTGGTGATGCGACGGGTGCAACTGCATGTGAAAGTGAACACTTCAGTAGAGAGGCAGGCGAGTTCGCTGCTCACTGGCTTACACTTCCAAGCCTGCCACCGACACCCCAAACACCACCACGGCTGTGCAGCCTGCATCTCTACTCCATCTGTCCTGCCGTACGGTTCAACACCAGTCTTTGAGTGTCTTGTTTTCAATAAATATCTGACCAAACCAAGGCTTGCATGGCAGCTACATACAGGAGATTCTGCCTCCCCTGCTCTGATCTGCAGGCGAAAGCTTGGGACCCGATGTGCATCTTGTCTGAAACTCTGGTCATGTTCATCATCATCAGCCCCACATCTGCCGTACACCACAAGCACACAAGCACACGCACTCTGCACCTGCAGCGGCTGCTGCTCAGGGTACGTCACATGGATCTCAGAGGCGACTATACAAGGCTTGAGCCAACAACATCTTGCTGTCAACAACTATCCGGCCACCTGCAGGGGAGGAGGGGGCAGTGAGGCTGGTGAGCAGGGTGGACGTCAACGGATTCGCCACCGGCGGCCTGCAGGTCTTCCTTGACGGGGCCTGGGGGGCGGTCTGCACCTCCAACTTTGACGACACCGATGCCCTCGTCGCCTGCCGACAGCTCGGCTTCTCCACAGGTGCCCGCCAGCCGCAGGAGCCTACCTTTAGGCAAAGTATACCCGATGCGGTGCGTGCACCACTGCATGATCATCTGCCCAGTACAGCGGCAAATTCATACCTTTTTTTGGGGCAAAATCTTGTGAAAGTCCCACCGAAGACAGCGTTTTTTTGGGTGCGCAGGGCACGTTGGTGAAGGGGTGATCGCAATGCGATGTAGATGTCGGTGCCTGAATTGCACCAGCAGGGGTGTGCCCTGTGTGAATTGCGGCGGTGCAGTTTGCTGTGTTGTATTGGCGTTGCGTTGTTTCATGGTGCGTTGTGAGGGGGAACACGCATTGTTGGTTCAGCGGCTACAACGGCTACAGCGCGGCGCTGTTCAACGCGGCGCTGTTCTGCCTTGGAGCTGCCTGGCCTATGCGACAGCCATCGTCATGATGTATCATACACAACCACATTGTATGTCACTGCGCAGGGTGACACGGTCGTCGTCGTTACACGCAGTGCAGTGTAATGTAGCATACGCCACCTACAGCAAATCGGCCTGAACCAGCCCGACAGATCCGTCCAACACGATCACAGGTTCGACCTGCAAGATGAATGTAAAACAAGGCAGCAACTTTTGGGTCAGCGGGTGTAGGGTTACTGGGTACGTTAAGTGCGAACGTTACGTAGAGCGTGATTACATGTTGCGTTACGCCCAAAAATCAGGGTGCAGAAAATTACGTGCGCTATATAATGCCTTTCTCTATATAATGCCTTTCTCGCGCCCCATGGTGCGACAGGGAAGTGACATCCCTGCGTGGGAGGTACGTAACACGAGGAATGGTATATGTTGCAAAAACCGTTGTTGGCAATGACTTTTGCAACGTCGTAGTTCCGTGTTGATTGTAGTGTTGGCTGGTCGACTTGGGTGCGCTTGCGAAAAGTTTGTATAATAAATTTTGCGTACGTCATTCATAAATCAATGTTACGCTACGTTACGCCGGTAATTCAGAGTAGGCAACATGTTCGGTAACCCTAAGCGGGTGGCTACATAGCACAGACGCTGGCCCCATGCATGAGCTGTGCGGTCAAAAGAAGATGTCACTTTAGGTGGACTGTGCATGTGCTATGTCAACACGAGTGCCGCATGCGACAGTGACAGTGTATCATCATGCCGACTCATACCACACCTATGCCCGTATCAGCCGTACGTTTGTCAGACTTCTCCGTCTCACAATTTGCCCATACATGCTTCAGCAACGGTGTGTGCTCGTGGTGGCGGTCACCAAGTCAATCTCAACCCGGGTGTATCTTCAAATATGAGGTTAAGAACATGCACGTGGATGCTGCTGGTTACAGACTGAGCGGGCAGATCGTGACT
>JAUMHO010062698.1:0-22496 GCA_032360965.1 Ulva armoricana
GTGGTCTGATTCGAGACCTGTACGCTGTGGCGTGATGCACCTGTGACCGTGCCCCTCTTCGATGTAACTACATACTGGGAATTGACAGTGCCTGGGGGCAGGCTTGACGCAGGCTGTTCGTTAGAACGATGTCGTTTACAGAACGCAGTGCGTCCATCAAAGCGTACAGGCATTCAGTATGATCCTGAAACAAAAAACTTGCACCATTTCAGACATGACACAAATAGCCGCTGAATAGGTATGCGTCCTGTTTAATGCGGCTGCTGCTGGCACAGGCACGTATGAGTGACAAGTCCAATCGCTTGACTACGGTCCGACGGCTTCTTTTCCTTCTCAAGTCGCGATTTCGTATTGTACACAGCATATATCTCTTATATGGTGATCCATAGCTCATTGCTGCAGTCGATTGTGCACTTGTTTTCTTTCATTCGCCTGCCGACACATCGACAGCCTCCGTCGACGCAGCATACATCTATGAATATTCCTTCCAACTTGCCATCACGATCATCAGCGTGCCTGGATGGCTACAGAATCACGGGCGTTCTAGGTTCAGGTGGCAATGGAGTCGTGCTGGAAGCAGTTTCGACACATGCAACCGAATCCGCGTGTGTTAGTGAACACGCTATACCCGACATGAACAAGCAGACCAAAGTCGCAATTAAGTGCAGTGCACCTGGTGATGACGCGTCTGCAGCTGTTCTCGAGGTACGCAGGCAACTTCAATCAGGTCAAGGATGCCTTCAATTGGTCAACTGTTGACACACGCTGTGCCCTTTCTTATACAGACGATATGGCATGCGTTGTTCTATAAGTAAAATGCTGTCTGAATAGGCGCACGGTTGTTGTCGGGATGCTGGCATTGAACACATCAAACTCTGCAGGAGGAATACCATATCATGCAGAGACTGCTTCCAGAAAATGTCCAGTTTCCCAACCGCAAATACATTGCACCGATTCCTTATCGCTTGGGTACGCACAGTCGATGAAATTTCAAGACACTGCCAGACCGTGTTCTGCACATGTGCTTTGGCCCATTTCAGAAGCATGGATGTGGTTCAGTGTGACATGGATTGCGTTGCAGGCACAGTCACCGCAGGAGCGTACTTCCACTGTGTTGGAAACAGCAGTGTGTGCTCAACGGCACTGGAGGCAGAGGTGGTCTATGTGGCTATGTCAAGCTGTGGGGCAAACAGGTGAACCGTTCCGCTGGTGGCACAGACCATGCCAGGGTACATGCCAGAGTACAGATCCTGAACTTTGACTGCACTTGAACATGCAGAGGAGCCAGGGTATAGCACAGACATAGAATTCACGGGCAGCATGCATGTAGCACAATGGAGTCCGCGCTATGTGCATCTCGAGGCGTTCATGGTATCAACTTCGAGGCAAACGCCAGGCACACAAGCAGCCACGTAGAGGCCCCATGGTATCAAGGGAGCCTGGACATTGACACATGGCTAACATATTGCACGGAGATGCTGGAGCTTGTGCGCTGCCTGCACAGTCAGAAGGTTGTACATGGAGACGTGAAACTCTCCAATTTCTGCATCCTACCTCATGGACCCGCTGATCCTGTACAGCTGATCATGATCGACTTTGGCATGCTCCCCTTTCAGTACTTGTCACTTCTCCCCGAGTCCCCAGGCCCACCTTCATTACAGCTGTCATCAATACCAGCGCATGTCCACACCTGCACCAGGTGACAAGAATGTCAACGTGAAATCACACATCCTTGCAGGCTTTGCAAATACATTGGTTCAGCGGCGATCACACATCCCACGACAATCGCACTTCAAAGGGACGCCAGATTATGCATCAGTCAGGATGCTCCTTTGCGAGCCAACAATGTACGTTGATGATTTAGGTGTGCTGTTGCTGACCTACCCATGCCAGTGGGAGCTTCATTGATGGGTGCATGCAAACTCTCTTAATCTGCTTGCAGTCGGGCAGCATTCATGCGCAGGTATCTGTACAGTCTATCTCTCGCGTGTTTCTGCTACTAGTGTACTCATTAACTGGCCACACATGGCCGATTTCAGCAGACATCCCCAGTGTTGTTGCACAGCCTTTGACCAATGAATTCCGCAGCGTGGTATGCTTGCCAAGTCATCTGTCTTACCGATGGGTGCTGTGCAGAAGCTTTGGTCTACTGCTTCATGGAGCTGCTCTGTGGTGATCTACCATGGCGATTCGACCGAGACGTTGCTACAGCCAAGCCGGTCGAATTTGAGATTTTTGCTAAACAGTACGCCTTGCTCATGAGGTTTGCCCTGTTGAGATTTTGCAAGGCACTGTGGTCAACATGAGTGTCTGTAATGCTGCAAGCCATCACAAAGTACCCTGTGGCATTCCAGGACAGAAAGTAGTATGCAGGAGGGAAAAGCTATGGACGAAACATAGCAAGTTGATTCCCAAGTCAATATTTGAGATGCTTTTGGTTGTGATGCGTGAGGCAAACCAGCAGCAGACATCTATGAGTGTCGAATGCAGCAGCAGCGTCTACAAGAACTTGTACTTGGCACTGAAATCAGCAAGAGACGTGATGGCTTCTGAACTACAGGATGTTTTTGGGAACCACAGTGAGCCAGCAACTGTATGGGGTGGACATTCGCTGTTGTCAAACACTCTTATATCCAAAAAGGACATGCAAGATGAAGGGACAAGGTCTGATGGCATCCTTCCTGAGATAATATGCAGGAAGCGGCCTGCAGGTAGTGAATCCCAAGACAAAGCAAAGCGAACCAGGCTGGAGAATATGGCTCAACGGGCTGAACAATGATGCTTTGGATACTTTGGCGTCTGGGCTGTTCACAAGTTGGTTTCTGCACTTGACATGCGTCGTAGACGATGCTTGTCAGAGAAGAGTGGATACATCATTGGGGATTGAAAAGTGAAAATGGAGGCACAAGTCCATGAACTGATTGGCATGTTGGATCATTGCAGCACTCGGTGACGGATGATTCCTGATAATTGAAATAACATGTTGGGCACTGCTGAGTTGTGAAATGGATGGTTGGACAGTGTAACTCCGGCATACTAGATGATGGCACTTTATACCATCTCTGCCGTGAGCGCACCGACACAAACGATATGTAATGAATTGAAGGTACTCACTCGTTTCATCAACATTAGCTTCACTGAAGTGTGCAGAGGGCACTCTGCATGGTACTTGTCTACTCAGCGGGCACCCAGCGTACACAGTAGTAGACACTCCTAGGACGAAGCCCACAATTGGACTTGTGCACGCATGCCGGACTAACGCTTGGACTGTACTACTGAGAGCTACCATGTGATCCAGTAGGAATGGTACCTTGCCAACTCCGCTGCGTTCGTGACCAGCGGTGTAGCACAAATGCACAATGCACCACCGCCGTGGTCGGGCTACTGTCCGCACATCCATGACTCAGGTGTTTGCGCAACAGGGCAATGGCATGGGCGCCCTCCCACGCATCGACACGTTTGGCCATGCCAGCATGTCATTGTCTGCCAATCGCCAGCCGTGCAATCGTGTGACCAGATCTATAGGCGATGTATCCCTAACCAGCTATTCCTCAGGCATTTTGTGCCCACACAGTCGGTAGATGCCTGACACTGCCGGTCGGCCATGGGCGAAGCCGTGGTCCAGACGTAGATGAGCTCAGACTATTCTCTGAGGTACGATCGGGTGTACTAGTGCAGAAGTGGCACTAGAGTATTGTGCCCTGACCACAGAGTCAGAGGCCCTGCCCCATGCCATAAGGCTGCGCAGGTGTGGACCTCTGTGTTATGAGAGGTGGCATCTTGCTGACAAGTTTAAACGCTACGGATTTGCACAGCCCAGGTCTTGCTTGTCCCACTGGTGTCCTGAGCCAGGGGATTCATCCGATGAGCAGCGCGTGGGAGTACCGCGGTGGAGGCACAGCCTGTGGGTCAGAGGCCCTCGCGTACTGCTGCGCGTGGGAGGTCGGACAGTAGTTTTGCCAGCCCAGGAGATGAAGGTCTGTGTACATGCCTTGGCGGCAAATGCTTCGGTCTTGGAGCAGGCATCACCCTCAGGGCGGGAAGGGAGTCCGTGAATGCTACACATATACTTTGCAGCACGGACGTCTGCGATTGCATCGAGTGCAGTTGGGGTGCGTTTATTTTGCCAAAACTCTGTACCATACACCATGCACGGCAGAATGGGGGTGGAAGACCATGAATTTGCTAGCCGCTGACAATCGTGCACTTTTCAGCACTGGTAGCCACGCAGTGTCCTCCAGCCTTCTGTGCAGCAAACGTAAGTCGGGCGTCCCAGCCAACGGACACACCGAGTCGGAAGTCAATGCGCTTGGACACATCCACCTGTGGGGGCGGGTTGGTGCCCAGGTGGAATGTATGTGAGCCCCAAGGTAGCACACAGGGGCGACCGCATGCCACAACGACTGTTCTGGGGACGTTCAGGGACCAACCCCAGCCTTCGCTGTGCGTGCGCACTTTGTCTGTACCATGCTGAAGGTTTACTGCTGTGTCTGCAATACCAGCCAGGTCAGCAGCATGTGCCGCGCCTGCCAGCGTGCAATTTCCTGCAGGCCTGCCCACTACATGAAGGCCACCCCCTGGGAGGCGGTGCATGTTGCCCAGGACAGCATCCATGAAATAGTGTATAGCAGTGGCGATGGCGGACAACCTTGCGCTACCCCCCGCTGGAACGGGAGGCCATCTAACCGCATCCGCTTGCGGACCCATACATGCGGTCCACAGCAGAAAAGTTGGCCAGTGATCCCTTTCTGGGTCAAGCAGTACATGAGTGCAGTACATGGGTGCAGTACATGAGTGCAGAGTCGCCATACGTGACTCTTCGTGTCCGGGTCCAAAGCAAACATAGGGTCCAGCAGGAATGGGATAGAACACGCAGCCGCAACATGCTCGTTCCGGAGTCCACCAGGGAAGGCGTGTAGCACAAGTGTAGTGCAATGCCATGGCTATATCGCTCTGGCATTGCATGTGCCGCAGGCAGATCACTCCGCACAGTCCACTCCCAGAGGCCAGCCGCAAAAGCATCACACGTTCAGTATGCCTGCATCTGTGTTCCACCGGATTTGAGCGTCACATGTAGGCGTTGCTTGCTGAATCTCGATTTCGTAAGCATGCGATGGGGCCTTCCCCAGCTGGGGCCCAGATCACGTGTGTACGGTTACCCTGGGCAGCGTTGACCACGACAAACCTCAATGTGTCGAACCGCTGTGGTGCACCCGTGGCCCTACGTGGATACAACACGGTACGTGGACACCGATCGCCAAGGGCTGCGTGACACCACAGCTGCTTCAACCGTACGGTGTTGCGTCCTGATTAAATGTAGCAGGACACCGGTGATTTGGCAAAGCACTCGACATCGGACAGATTTATGTCACACGTGCTGCTGTGTGTATATACACAACCTGGCATCTCTTGGCAAGTTCGAATGCTCAGGGCGGTCGGTGCGGCTGTAGGCCTCGACTGAATCTAGATCTTTGAGCTTCGCAGCTTCCTACCCATCTGAATCCGTACTGCTAAGCCTGACCAGCGTCCTCTCATGGCGACGCAAGAATCCACGGCCCGACGTTTGGTCGGTCACGCTAACTTCGTCCGAAACAATCCGTTCAGCGACAAATTCGATATTCACCGCTTTCATCACATTGAATTTTGGACGCTAGATGCTACGACACTTTGTAAACGGTACGAGCGGTCATATGCGGGCTCCAACACTCTCCAAATCAGTCTATCTGCACGCCTGTGACAGATTAGACTGTGCTGCGCTATAGCCCTCGCTTCGCCATATCCGGGCCCCTAGCTGCTGAACATCGAGGTGTATCTTGTCGTAGCATTGTAGTATGTGCTTCACCGTGCTCGACCAGCACGTTGCCTGGGAAAGTGCCCGGCCCCACGAGTTGTGCTCGACAGGACTCAGCATGACCAAGAATATCATGCAGGCTTCAGAATGGTCTAGGAATGCAACTTATCGCCAAATCAGATCTTGGCAGCGGCAATAGCGTCTGCACCAGCTTCGTGTTGCGATCGGGGGAGTTGACCTTCATAGTTACAGCACCCCAATCCACTGCCAACTCGCGGGAGAATTCCGTGTGTCCATTTCCTGGATACAACGGCGAAACTGCATTTGAGTTCATCAAGAAACACGGCGTCGCTGTCAGAGCTATTGGTGCGTTTTGTGCCCTGTAATACATCGTGACCCAGCGCGGTTGCTTGCCACCACAACTGAGACTATTCTTAGCTGGATTTTGAATTTGGACACGTGATGTATACAATACAACCAGTATACGGCTCCATCTAGCTAATCCATGACAGTGTGGTCTGCCAAGTCAGCGCTGCCTCAGCGCTTGCACTGTGGGCGTGTAGCACCAGGTGTCTGATGCAGGCATTTCCGTGGAGGATGCAGCCGTGGCGCACCAGGTAGCCACAAGTAATGGAGGGAAAAGTGTCGTCTGGCCCAAAACATTGTGCGACAAGGATTCTGGCCAGGAAATGGTCTTGTCTGAGGTATACGCATACGGAGATGTAGTGCTTCGCTTTGTGAGTGGCTCATTCACCGAACCCCATCCCCCTGGATTTTTCGCTTTCAAGCCAGAAGGTATATCATATGGTTTGCAGCGATTGGACCACTGTGTTGGTAACGTTCCAGAGCTGTTTGCGGCAGCTGACTACCTGATGGCAGTCACCGGTGCGTTTCACTTCCCTCTGATTGTCGCAGCATGTTGCCAATCGGCGACGATGACTTGGTATGCATGTCCAGGCATGCACGAGTTTGCTGAGTTCACAGCTGAAGACGTGGGCACTGTAGACTCGGGCCTGAACTCGATGGTTCTTGCAAACAACAATGAATATGTCCTTCTGCCCGTGAATGAGCCCACAGTTGGCACACGGCGTAAATCCCAAATCCAGACGTACTTGGACTTCAATGAAGGCCCGGGTGTTCAACATATGGCGCTGAAGACAGATGATATCTTCCGTACCATGCGGTTGATGAGAGAACAAAGTGGTTTGGGGGGCATGGACTTCATGCCCAGATCTTCTGAGGCATATTACAGGTGCGTGGTCCCAGCGGCTGCCTCTGCTGACAAGGCTGCCACATGCCCATGTGAATGAAAGGCAAGCTGTTTGCGAAACAAAGCTGGGGCCAGTGTTGTTCATCTGACTGCATCATTGCTCATGTGGCGTACAGGGAGCTGCCAGAGCGCATTGGGGGTGTCCTGACACACGAACAATTGAAAGAGGCAGAAGAGCTGGGGTTGCTTGTGGACAAAGACGATCAAGGAGTGTTATTGCAAATTTTCACAAAACCCATCGGGGACAGACCGACACTGTTTTTTGAAATTATTCAACGGGTCGGTTGTGAGAAAAAAGAGCATGTGAAAACAATCGATGGGGAAGTGCAGCAGGTTGTCACACAGGCAGGTGGGTGTGGTGGTTTCGGGAAGGGCAATTTCCGGGAGTTGTTCAAGAGCATTGAGCGGTATGAGGACGAACTGTGTGTATAGTAGGACGTAGAAGTGCAACAGTGTCGTAATTGATCTTGGATTGTAATTCATTATGGAAATGTTTGTGTTACTATTCTTCTGGTGCTTGGAAAGAACTTAACTGGCTTGGGTATCGCGCGACGCACAATGGCCCTCCACATCCATCTGTGACAATATATGTACAGTGTTTGGACCATTCACAACATCTCTGATTAACTTCTGCCATCTGGTGGATTCCCCAGAAACCACACTGCAGCAGCTACAGCTGCAACCCCTGCTCCGACGGTGGAGATTAGTACAGGATGTCTGCGCTCTGCTGACTCGAAGATTGATACAAGTGATCCTGACATCACCGATTGAGCAGGTGATTCCGGCACCCACCAAGTGTTCTGTACCAACCTAGCCTCAACCGTACAACTGTGCACAGCTCTGAACTGAGCCTTCTTGTACATGCGCTCTGGTGGAAACGCATGGATAAGCTTGACTGCTCGCATTGCCATCTCATCCACGGACATGCCATTGCTGTAAATGTTAAAATTCACTAAGAACGTGTGAAGTTCCTCCATCGTCTCCATCTTCATTAGCTTATATCGTACCTGTATTAGCATGCCTGCATTAGCATGGATGCTGTGTGCGGTGGGTCCAGGAAACGTACAGGGCAGTTACCAACCTACGAGTGGACCCGGCATGACATCGGTGACATTGGGAAAACACTCACTTCTCTGTACAAGCACTCACAGTAAGAGCGCACCTCTACCATGCCAACAACAAACAGATACATAGGCATCAATGGATGAGATGCTATAAACAAATCAAATAGCCTGGCTGCGTCCTTTGGTGGAACATGGTGTGCAAACCACGTGATTATCCAGCTCAGGGCGAAGTACGGCGGCAGTCCAACAGATATTAGATGCACTGCCAACTCGTGGTCGGCGCCACGAAGAACTGGATAAATCAGGTGCAGACTTTCTGTAACAGCGTCCAGCGAGTGCCTGGTGCAATCCCGCAAATGCGTGGTCACTAAACGCACGAGAAGTTGTAATGCAACATTCTCCCCCACTTCCAGCATCATAACTCCCGCAACCTCATGAAGTCCCTGCAAACATCCCAACATCCATGAGGATAATTATGATGTGAATAGACACTACTTTGACAGGCTCTTACAAAGCGAATACAGTTTGATTCAACTCAAACAACGCACTTGGTAATAATAAACTGCTTCTGCATCAACAATAGATGTCAGCATTTGTATCAGTGATTTTCGCATCATCTCCCTGTTATGATCTCCCAAGTCGGCACTGGTGTGGTGTAAGCTGCGCGCGACGTCAAGAGAGATGGTCTCCTCGTCGCGCCGCGCACGACTAGAAATGCAGGAGGATTGCGTTTTAAGGCGCCGGTATATTGCTGGTGTGTGAGTCACTGACACTCCCAAAAGCATTGGCCAGGCCTTCTTGCGTAGAGCTGCATTTCCGAGTCCCCGCACGGTAGCAACGCGCCGTAGAACGCGTACATCGCCCTGCACACAGGCTTAATGTACTAGAATATACGGTTTTCACATGTGTGACGCTGAGACTGGAGTGCACCAGGTGTCCAGACTGTCAATGTGCTGGTGCAGCCTGAAGCATGTGCTTCCACACCCGTATAATCGCGTCATTCACCAAGCGAATTGTTGCTTGTTCCCGACTATCCTGCTTTCTTTTCTCTGACAGCTTCCTTGTCATACTTAGTTGTCACCAGCAGGTTACCCAAAGTGGAAGTACCTGCCGCTCCGGCCTGGCTAAACATTCTTAACAGCTAAGACTGAGAACATGTAGAAAAGCATAAGCCACATGTCGGTGCACTCGTTGGTTTGTTAAATTCCACATGGAATCTCCTGACGGTGGACTAACTTCTTTTAGGTGAGCGAGGCAGTGCACCTGTCGCCAAGTGTATGTATAGCAACGGCCAAGCTTGGCCAGTGCAATTCCAGTCTTCGCGTCGACCACGAAACGGCTCGACATCGTTCAATTGCTCGCATGCACGCCCAACTACAACATTTTTCACCTACATTTCGGAGCCAGCTTCACGTCGTGGCCCCTGTCTTACATATACTTCGATACGAGATACCTAGATATACTACAGCATTGTTGAATTAAAGCATGCTGGTATTCGTATAGTATTAGCCAGCGCCAGCACGCAGCTGTGCCAGTGCTTGGACGGTCGTGGAGGGCCCGCCTGGTCAACGTTCCGACTCGAATCCTGTCGATATTAGTCGAGCGCTTACAACAGCACTATATACACTGAAGGAAATGCTTTTCATCGCATTTTGTGTATCGTGGCCAGTAACAAATCGAGCGACATCCGTGAAGCTACAAATTACCGTGGTGAAGTTAATACAGTCGCACTAGTACTCATGCGGACTGCCATGCGGGGCTCTGCTTTCCGGGGCGTGAACAGCACATGCACATGCTGACGACAAGCTTCCCACGCTGATCCTTGCATGCGCAATTGCGCGCGCTGTGAACACGGCCCACAGACTGGTACCTGTAGAGCTCCTGTGGATGCTTGAACGGAGACATTGATACGCGCCATGCCATCATCACTCACCCCGAAATGCAACTATAGATGCACTTCACATCACACCTTCGCCGTCATGGGTACTTACTTCAGATTGCTCAGACGTCAACGTTGTGCTCAGCACATGTGGTCACAGGTGTACTTTTGTGAAGTTGACCTCAAACGATGTGAAAGATATGTTAACTCGAGAGGCATTTACGTGTGTTCCTACATGTGTAAGGTGGCGGCTGTAAACTGCATGTTGAGTAGACTGCGCGAACGTGGGCTGCTCATGTCTACGTCACTAGGACCAGCGATATTCAGCACGTTAGCGAACCGGCCACAGGACGCAGCGCAACATAACACTACGAAGGATTAACTTTCTCATCGTGCGATTCTGATGGCTGACAGCGTCAGCCCCAAGGCCAGCTCTGGAGATGGGGCTAAGATCAAGGCTGCAGGTGCTGGACCCCATGACCGGAACACAGGCTGGCATAATGCAGATACTCCACGCAATGATGTGACAACAACATTTTCCACTATACTGGTTTCTCAAGTATGTCGGTTGTAGGGGAGAAGACTGCATTCTCGCTGGTTCCGGCGATCCTCGCGCTCGTGACCGCTGTTGCCGCGACTTCCTATATGCGGCCGGGGAAGAAGCCATTCGAGCTTAAGCCCTCAGCACTTCCAAAAGTTAAAGACAGCAGCTTATTCAATACATCCTATAATGAAGACATGTACTGGGGAACATACCGACCTGGATTCTATGCGGGTACGTGTCAGCACTGCTTCTCCGGCCCAGACGATCGAGCCAAGTTCCGTCGAACAAACCGTGTCCAGCATCCACGACGATGCTTTTTCCATTGACTGAGCATGTTTTTGTTTCGGTGACCGCTGCATGACTTTGTGCGTACACATAAACTCCGCCGTGCTGCACTAGCGTTCCAAAACTTCAGCCATGGGGCACGACAACATCAGCAGCCACATTAGCTTGCCGCCTATCAGGAGCAGGTCTTGGCATGATCATGTGCCACAAGAGCTTGCACATAACTCATGCTGTGGACTGACCGCTGGCTCATTGCAATTGCTGAGCCACTAGGGCTGCCCTGCGGGGCTCTGCACAGGCGCCTTGACTGTGCTGTGGTCCACCCGAAGGACATCATGCTGCACAGCACTGGTATGCTCAGCTCGCTTGCAAAGCTTCTGCACTCATCCAAAGCCCAACGGCATATCCCTAGCCATCCCCGGGTGAGCAGCTGTGCTCCGCATAGACCTCTCAAATAGTTTTCACTATTCATCATGCACATGCTGTGAGCACGCACACAGTCAGGCACACATCCCTATTACTCCTGCCGGTAGGCCTGCCCCAGAATCCCGCTTGTACAGCAGCTGAGGAGGGCACACCTTCGTGTCGCATGCATGACCACAGCCGTCGCTGCTGCGTATGCAGGCATCCGGCAGCGCTCACAGCTCCCCCTCATGGCCGGCCTGATGTGGGGGTCGCCATATCAGCGATCGGCGCATGTCATCCGCCACGAGGCATCCAAGGACCACGGGCTGCAGACGTTTGGGTGGACCCGCCACGACCTGCGCTCCTACGGCGAGCAGCACATCAGCGACGGCCCTCTGTCCATCAGCATGCAGTGGTTGAAACAGCCCGGTCGTGGCTATGGCGGCGACTGGCTGCTCACCCTCAACGTCAGCCGAGACGACGCCTCGGCCGCAGAGATCCTCGTCCCGAACCAACCTGTGTACCTCTACCTCGGGCAGACCTCGCCCGATGACACACTCACCGGCGATGCCACATTTCAGGCTGAGCCGGGTGTAGATCTCGGGGTGCGACCCCCTTCCCGCCCACCCCCCGCACTTGCACCTTCGTATCACCCTGCCATCACGTGCCATGGCTGCGTGGCCGACCTGGAGTTCCGCGCCTCTCCTGCGCCAGAATCTGGCATTCAACCATCACAGTCGCCGGCACTGCGTGCTCTGTACCGTGGAGGAAGCGGCCGCAGCTGCTTCAGAAGCACTTGCATGCATAGAACTGATAGCGCTGCTGTGGTCACGATCCGGAAGCTGAAGGTCATCCCCTGTGTCTGACTGCATGATACAAATTATGGTGGCGCAGGAGCTGATGAATGGTGGCGGCTCGATGTTTGCGAGCGGCGTGCACCCGGAAATGGGCAAGTGGGTGTCCGCGGTGCGCGTCATAAAAAACGAGGACGGCAGCGGCGAGCACTGGGGGTCTGTCAGCATGATGTCGACCAAGGCCCGGGAGCTGCACAAGGTGCACGGCCTCGTGGACAGGTCGATGAGCGCACGGCGCGAGCGCATGCCGTCCGACGACGACTGCACCGGTTGCATGATGCAGGAGTTCCCTGACGACGCCAACCTCGCCGTGCTGCAGGCGCGCTGCCCCACACGGCCCCCTGCCTTTCTTGCCCTGCCCTGGTGCCGTCATTTGCAGCATACGTGGTCTGAACACAGCGCACGTCGCCCGTGCATGCCATTGGCTGTGGCACCTTCATGGGTCACGCAGGGACAGTTTTCGCTGTGGCGTCTACCGGTTGCTATGGACACGGCCCAGTATTTGCCGGCCAACGTGCGTGCATATAAAGTTGCTACATGTGTGCCAAGCTACTGTTGGATCAAGATCCCGATAGCAGTTGCAGCGGAGTGGTGCAAGTGGTGTAAGTGGTTGGGGTGGGCAGTGCAGGTCAACTTCAAACCTCCGTTCTCCATGGACATCGCGTTCGCGAGCGGCCTCGGCACGGACAGCGCTCGCCAAAGCATTGCACGTGGTGCAATGCAGATGAGTAAAATCATGGGCGCATCGCGGCGACAGGTGATGGACACGAAGGTCGCGGAGTATGACCGCCGGTGCGCCCGCTGCCAGCCCCTGTGCCCTCACTGACCGCCGGTGCGCCCGCTGCCAGCCCCTGTGCCCTCACTGCAGCTATGTACCCCCACCTATCACGCGCTATGCAGATTGGTATAGTGAGGTCGTGTTTGTGGGCCAGGCTCAAGTGTTGACCCCCGTATATTGTTTCAAGTATGAGACCCTGTTTGCATGGGAATATTGTCAACACTGCGTAGCCTGTGCTGCCTTACGATCAAGGTTTACAAAGACGTGATCATGGAGCCATGATCTGCAAGTCCGCTGGCATCTTGCCAAATGTGTTGGTGCTATGTGCAGAATGGAAGCAATGACAAAGGGCAAGCTCAGCGAAGAGGAGACAGAGATGTGTGAGAACGCATTCTCCGAGGTCGTCGGCAGCATGGGCTACTTCTATGGCTCCTCGATCGTGCAGATGAAGAAGGATGAACTGTGTGTACTCCTGCCCTGGCCGTATACTGCCCTGCTCTCTGATATGCCTTGCCAATGCCTGACAACGCTGGCCTGGTGCTGTTGGGAAGTTGCGCCAAGGCCCGGCTGGCAGAAGGCTGCGTGAAGAAGACTGAACTGACAAGCTGAATCCGTCCCTTCCTGGTGAAAAGTTCAGCCGAGGTCTTCCATGTCCAAAAGCTCTGCGAACATCATAGCGATGGCTGATGCACCATAGGCGGGCGAGCCTGATAGCACAAGCGAGCATCACTTGTCACGCAGTGGCGACGCATGAGTGGGACGCATGCCTGCAGGACTCTGAGCAAGATGCAGCCACTCTTTACGGCCGTACCCAGCCGCAGCTTCTTCCCGCGCGGATTCCTCTGGGATGAGGGCTTCCACCAGCTACTGGTGCAGCAGTGGGACCTGCAGGCGTCCTGCGATACGCTCGCCCACTGGCTCGACCTCATCAACGTGGATGGCTGGATCCCCAGGCATGCAGCCCCAAATTCCCTCCCGCCCACCACTCTCACTGCGTACTCTGTGTCTCTCCGCCTTCCCATGGTCAGAGTCAGGGTCTTGAACATGCATCCGGATGCGTTCCTCAAGCAAGATGTCTTGTCCTGACGCACACGACCACGTACAATCCCGCTGCATGCGCGCTCGTCACTGGATGCTTCTCCAATCAGCCAGTAGCACTCTTGACACTAGGACACAACGGCCCATCCAGAAATGGAGGTCTGGCGCATCCAGACATGGCTAACTGCAGCAGCAGCTTTGTTCAGCCCAGAACAGTGAGTGCAAGGGACAACAACATGCGCAAGCTACTGCAACGTACCCGTAGCGTCAGCAGTGAACATTGTCTCGCCTTGCCTGGTTTCTAGATAGGCTGGGATTGCTATCACGTTCATGCGTGGAGTACTGGCACAGCAATGAGTGCAGCTACGCCGGGCCTGCTGCTGCTGACTCGTGTGCTGTGCAGAGAGCAGATCCTCGGGGTGGAGGCGAGGTCACGCGTGCCGAACGAGTTCCTCGCACAGAAGCCATCCATGGCCAACCCGCCGACGCTCTTTCTGCCGCTCACAAAGCTCGCCCAGGCACTGGCAGGCCACCCTGGCATGGCTGGCCTCCTGGAGGACCCCCACGCCAAGCACATCTCCCGGGAACGCTGGGTCGACTTTCTACAGCGTGCATGGCCGCGGCTGCGCCTGTGGCTGCACTGGCTCGAATTCCAGGCTGGCGCCTTGCCAAGCTCCTACCGGTGGGTTCTCACACCTACCATGCTTGCTGTAGCCACGGCCTGGCCAAGTCAGGCCCACATTAAAAGTTGCCTGTTCAGGCTGCCAAGCGCATGTGGCGTGCAATCCACCAGATCTATAACATGCTCCGGTTCGCCCACGCTCACTGCTCTCCGACTGCTGCTTCATCTATGTGGCATTCATTGGACAAACGCGCACAACCTCATGCGTGCGCAGCGCTCGAACCCTGGATACTACCCAGCCACGGCTGCCAGCCAGCAGTGGCGGGAGGAGCACCCCTGCTGTGCAGCACTCGCGGATCATACAGCGCCGCCGCAAACTCGTGCGCAGCTGCAGGGCCTCAGTGGTGATGGCACACATACATGCATGCATGTATGCGGTGCATGCAGGTGGCGTGGGCGGGAGGACAACGGGCAGCTTGTGAACCCGCTGACACTCGCGTCGGGCCTCGACGACTTTCCGCGTGCGAGTCACCCGTCAGACCAGGAACGCCATGTTGACCTCCGCTCCTGGATGGCTGCCTCGTACCGCTCCATGGTCACCATTGGTGCTCCCTTCTGCCCCTGCGACCGATACCTGACACCCCTGCACCGCCGTCATGCTCTTCTCTCTGATTCCCATGCTTCTATTGGACTCATAGAAGGCGTCAAGACCGGGTTGATACATGATCCGCGCATGGCACACCGTGTGGCTAGGCGATTGCAGTAAGCATGCATGATCCATGAGCATACCTGCATCAGAGGACTCGTTACCAGCTGCACCATGTGCGGCAAGCAGTACTGCGTCCGCGGCAACATGCACACCGACCCTGCCACATGCACCCCATGCTTGGCCATTATCACCCTGTTCGCGGCCGCCCCTGCCCCACCCTGCTGGGACTTTGCAGGAGAGGCGATCGGGCAGTCTGACACAGAGATGGCGCCGTTGCGGGCACGAGCCAAGCAACTGCTAAATTATGGCAAGCTTAAAGAACTGCACTGGGACTCCGCGACTGGCGCGTTCTTGGACTGGGGTGCCCACACGGAAGACGTCAAGGTGCAGCTGCAGCGCATCAACCCTCAGGCCAAACCAGTGCGCCCCCCCTGCTGCTTGCTTCGTCCGTGAGTATGCATCATGGAGACAGCGCATGCCTGCATGCCTTGCTTGAATGTACAATGCGGCATGCTGCATCGCGGCCAGTGGGTGTGGTGCGTGCTGTGGCTGCACGGCTGTGGCGGGAGTGCGGCCGATTCGGGGTGCCCTTCGCCCGGCATGCTTGTGCGTAGCCTTGTCGCTGCTGGACACATACAAGCGCTGCAGAGCATGTTGTGGAGCTGTATCATATGTTGACACAATCGCCTAGAGTGCCACAATGGTGCGGGGCCGGGGTGCAGCTGAAATTTGGCGGGGGACGGTGTTGCAGGTGCCGGTGAGGGTGCTGGCAGGGGAGCCGCCGACAGAGAGGTTTGTGCCGCACATCGGCTACAACTCCCTCTTCCCGTTGGCGCTGGAGCTGGTGCCTTGGGAGTCGACGGATGTGGCGTCACAGCTGGCCCTGCTGAGCGATCCCGCGCAGCTGTGGTCGCGGTTTGGGCTGCGCTCGCTCGCGAGGACGTCGAGCCTTTACCGCCGGTATAACGACCACGACGACGCGCCATACTGGCGTGGCAATGTCTGGATCAACTTTAACTTCCTTGTGCTGCGCAGCCTGCACTCCTGCATGATGTGCGTCTCTGCCCGAGCCTCCGCCCGTTGCTCAGCATGGCTGAGGCCATGTCCGGATTGAACGGGATCTGATGGACATTGTAATCTTGTCACAGAAATGCTACCCCATCTGACGTGGCCATGTATGTCACCGGGTTGTGAAGGTGATGTACTCACGTCTCGATTCTTGTGCGTCTGAGATGCCGGCCATCGTTTCCTGGCGCAGAATCATGAGAACACCCAGCGCTGTCGCAGGCGGCAAGTGCGCAAGGCAGTGTGCATGGTTTATTAGCATGGTTGCTTGGTGTGACTCGAGGCATTTGTGGCATGTCTCCGCAGTATCCGCACCTGCGATGTGTTTGTGTTTACTCCGTGTTGAAAGAGAACGTTACATTCCACCCATTTCTCATAAGGGATTGTCAATAAATCTCCCTCACATTTGGCCAGTGTACTGGTGAGGAGCCATGTCACCCCAGCGAAATCTGCTCTGCTACGGAACCGGCAAACCATGCTGGTGCCCCACGGTATACATACTGAAAGCACACACCATCAGCTCAAATGCGACATCAAATGCACTTCTGACATCAACTGCACTTCTGCTGCTCTTTAAACCTTTTCACAGGTGCAAGAGCTCTTCTTCCTCCTGGCATGCATGTTGCACTCTGTGCACATCTCTGGCTTTGGCTTTGGCAGAGATGCTCGAGTGGTTGCACACCTTGGTCAAGACCATGAGTTATACCAACGTGTGCCTTTGACGGTCCAGGTCGTCGGAGGCGTCAATTTCCCAATGGGCATGGCAATGTAATCATGCACACATGCCGAGTTACTCGTGCCTGCGCTCAAGTGCACAATCACGCGCACAACCATGCGAACCTGGCTTTCAACATCACCCGAAGTTCACACCTACTCTGAAATATGACTTCCCCATGACACTGATTCTAGTATAGATCCAGATTCATGACAAATGTGTGCAGGCAAGGTGGGCAGAATGCCAAGGAGTGCCAAGACGTCTACTCCAAGCTGAGGTTGAACGTTCTGACCAACATGTGGAAGCAGTTTGACTCTCCCCAGAACCAGTTCATTTGGGAGAGCTATAGCGATGTAGATGGCTCCGGGCAGGGGACACACCCCATGGGCTGGAGCTCACTGGTTGCATTGATAGCCTTGGAGACGTATTAGAGGCAGAGAGAAGCTGTAGTTTACACCATATTTTCCATCCATAACTCGTAGAGAAATTCCTATGCCAGCTGCGGCTTTCTTGCTGCGATCTGCGGAGACGTAAGGCGCAACCAGTTTGTTGACACTGTCCGTTTTGGAAGACTAGGAAACCGAAAGGCCGCCATGCATTGCGGTGTGTGTCCAACGCTACAGTCATGCAGTTCCATGCGCGATACCGGCGGTGGCCACAGTGAATTCATTTGTATGAGTACATTGTGAATGAACCTGTCAGGATGGATCATCAATAGCGGGGCGGGCTCTCACCTCAGAATTCAACAGAACCACTGTGGTGAAATGAGCTCACAATCCCCCTGAACTAGGTGATGTGCAAACCACAACGCAATTCCTGTTGTCTAGCCCTTTCTCTGTTGGAGCACTCCCCCAGAATGATCCGCCATTCACAACATTGTCCCACCAGTTCGGATTCTGCGATTCCATCCTCCAATGCTCAAGTTGTCAACCACCCATGCACCTGATCAAATGCTTGGAGATACTGTCAGGTGTAACCAACATCCTGGACAGCACCATGGGCTGCCTGGCAAAAGTAGCGATACCCCCGAAACATGCAGCAGGTATTGGCCGAAAATTGTGGTTTCCTCTCAACGGTTTCAGAAGCTCCCAGGGCCTGCGAGAGCACTGGCATAACTCAAACGTTCACATCCCCAGCAACCCTGTCTTACACTTCATGTGAGCTGCAAGCCACTGCGGTACAGTTACAACATGAATTAATCTAATGACCTCTGGTGGTTGAAGCAAGGGCTCTGCAATGGGACACCAAGTTTGAAACCACCGCAATGGTATTCACTTGTGTCTTCAGTCCGTGATGCAGCAATTCTAGCTGTCGTGACAACGTGACAGCGATGGTGTGGTGAAATTACTAGGCGGTGCAAGAGTGATTCCCAGGTCAGAAGTTCATGCGCGTCGTTCGAAGCTGCATGATTCGTCATGCTACTTGCAAGCATGCGTGAATCGGTGAACGTCACGTTGCCGTCCCTGCCAAGTAGCACACGATGAGACACAAAGCATAGCGGCTTTCAATAGCTGTGGTTGTTTATTATGGTGCCTGGTGCTGATACACGGCCAGCCTCCTAACCCAGGTGCACTGCCAACCGGTACATCGCAAAACAAGCTTCAGTGCTCCGTCGTCGAACAGTTTTGGCAGATATACCTAGGAACTAGATATTTCACGTACATCTTCGTGAAATGTTCAAGATAAATCGATGATATCGTGCAAAGCTGCGTGAGAGGCGGATGTTGCTCACGATCCTCTGCCACCTGCTGATCGGTGCGGCCGTGGCGCCGGTACGTGATGGACTCCACGCCCACTACAAATCGAATGCATGAATTATAACCTGAGATCAAGAGGCTGTGCAGGGCCTGGGTCGATCGCAGGCAGCTCAAAATTATGATCCATACTGGTGCGAGCCAAGCCCACGCATCTAGCCGTCCCGTGTCACACATCCTTCACTGTAGTTGTGCATGTAAAGTAGCTTGTAATAGCATGGGTCGTGTTTATCGTGGGAAACTGTACGGCAAGCGGCACTGATATGGGCGGGATGGTCATGAACAGGCGATCGCTGTTCGTGTCCAGCTAAATTGTCTGTCCGTTTGAATTCTGCTTCAACATGTGGTCATGTCCTGTGACTTAACGGTAGCACTAGTTGGCTGAAGTCTTTCCGCTACAAATGAGCTGAGCAATTACTCGGCTGTCTGTATGAAGTGTCCGCTCATGTCTAAAAACGGCGTTTACAAACAAAGGTCACGGCAGGAACTGCGACGTAGATAATCTAACCTTGATTTCTGCCTGTTGTGCAGCAAGGCCTTGTGCACGTTAGCCAGCGTGCCTTGCTTGCAGGGAAGAGTGGGGAGAACTGAATTCACAAGATTTCCTTGATACAAACTTTCTTGTTCAACGGTATCATGACATCATGGAAGGCGTCTTTGACAAGGACCCTGCGGTACAAGAGAGTGCAGCAAGTGCTCTGCAATATCTCATCGCCCCCTTGGTGACACCAAGAAACTTTCAAGTGTATGAGCCGGCGTCAAGCTTTGGGATGTACTATGACGATGCCTATTACAACAGTCGCTTTGGGGACTTCCTGTACGTGCAGCTGATTGACAGGCTGGAGCCTGATGTCATCTGGGCTATGGCCGAGGCAGCATTTGCCCTGGGAGTGCTCCATGCCACAGGCATACTGCCGTTCGTTGCGAAGAACGACAAAAATGCGACTACCCTCTACGCCCTTTCCGCCACACACAGCTCGGTGTCGGGCAACCTCGCCATGGCACATCGGTACGAGCAAGGCTTCGGCGTTCCGAAAAGCTGCAGCCTTGCCTACCAGCACCTCAAGGTATCTATCCCCTGCCTCTACGTACAGTCAGCACCTACCTGCCAGCGTGCGCCACCACGGCCGGACCTGGTAGGGGATAATGAACTGTCGCAACACGCTCCATCTGCATCCCATGTGTACCTGCTCGTGCGCTGTGGATCCCAATGCACCTGCTTTGGCTCAATCGCTGCGACCGTGGTCAAGCAGAGAAATGCCGTGCCCTGATGTGCAGTCTGCCGCGCTGGCGTTCGCTGACGACGCCCACACGGAGGGCACGTTCCCGCAGAAACCGAGGCCGGTGCTGCTTCGGGAGCGTGCCCGCAACGCCGCATACATCTCGGATGCCGAGCTCATCTTTGGCAACGCTGACCAAGTGGACCTCGAGTACGAGCTTGCCGACCGCGGCGACCCCGAAGCGGCGGCGCGTGTCGCGCTGCGGCAGCTGGTGGGAGTCGGGGTGGACGCGGACGTGGGCGGCGCAGTGCGCGCGTTTGAGGCCGCCGCCGCCGCCGGCGACTCGATGAGCATGCTCACACTGGGCCTCGTGCACACAAACGGCATCGGCGTGGAGACAAACCACACCCGCGCGCGCGAGCTGTTTGTGCAGGCCTCAAAGCACAACCTGCCTGCCGCGTACAATGCCCTTGGCCACCTGTACCTCAATGGTCTCGGCGTCCCTGCCAACGCGACCATGGCCCGGTGCGCCGCCGCGCCACATGCATGGCTTCGGCGTGTGCACGTAGCTGTGCTTGGACAGTTGTTGAGTGCAGCGCGGGTGTCATACTTCGGCAGTCCTGGCAGTCACTGCTACTGGACTGAGAGGGATGAAGCATGCTCCTGCCGGGCAAGCGGCGATGGTGGGTGCCTGTGTCAACCTGACCGGCGTGCATGCTGATGCAGGTCGCTGTTTGAGGTGGGGGCAAGGCTGGAAGACCCGGACGCCGTGTTCAACCTTGCGCTGCTGTACATGCATGGTCTCCCAGACCTGCCGGTAAACACGACGAAAGCGTTTGAGCTGCTGCAGAAGGCCCATAACGCCGCACAGTGGAAGGCGCCGCTGCTGCTGGCACAGCTGTACCAGGAGCATGGGGATGTTCCCGGCGGCCAGAACTGTGGCAAGGCGTTGCAGCACCTGTGGATATTCATCGGCGAGCGCAGTGACTTTTCGGAGCTGAGCATGGATGCGCTGGAGATGGCTACGGGGGTGCCACAGCCGGGCGGCACGGCATTGGCGCACCCGGTCGCCGAGGGCGCTGCGCCGCCGCCGCCGCCGCTGCCACACGAGCCACGGCGGGCGCTGATGCTGTATGTGATGATGGCCGAGCAGGGCTGCCTGACCGCGAGCATGAACGCAGCATGGCTACTGGAGCACAGCGCGGACAGCGGAGGGGACAGCGAAGGGGACGGACTCATACAATACTTATACCTGCGCGCGGCCCTTGCAGACTACCCCGCGGCGGCGGTGGACTACGCAAACTGGTTGCTTAGGCATCATACCGGGGGGGGGGGGCGCAGCTCGGCAGGGCTGCAGCGTGTGCAGAGCCAGGGGGGGGTGCGCATGGGGGGGTCAACGGGTGATGCAGGCCTGCGGGGCGGCGGCGTGGATGCATGGCCGGCGCTGCTGCGGCTGGGAATTGCGGACTCTGCGCTGACCGGGCATGCGAGTGCAGTGGAACAGGCGCGGCTGCTATATGCGTATGCGGAGAAGCTGCAGGATCCGGAGGCCGCGACGAACCTGGGGTGGATGTATATGGCGGGCGTGGGCGCGCATCGCAACCTCACCATGGCGCAGGAACGGTACCGTGCGGCCATCGCGATGGCAGGCAGCGAGGCCGAGAAGTGGCCTCCGCGCGCGGCGCTCGTGTGTGCGCGAGCATGGGCGCTCGTAGATCGCCTGCTGCCGGCGCTGGTGGCGGATGCCGTGTTTGCCGCTGCCGGGACTGTCTTTCGCTTTGTGGCGCTGACGTTCTGGGTGGTGGTCGGCCACGTGGGGGAAGCAGCAGCGGCTGTACGCTTGTGGCTGCACTGGCCGCAGGTAGCACTGTTGTAAAGAACCGCCCGGCGTGGTAGAACCGCCCGGCGTGGTGTAGCGTGGTCATTACGATGAACTCAACGCGGCCCACAGCAACATGGCCACTGAGATGTGGCGTGCTGGGTGTCACGCGTGAGATAACTGCAGGTAGATGCTGGCATCATCAGTCAAGTAGATAGTCGCCTGTGGCTGTGATCCAGCACTGAGCTGCAACATAGTGTCCTGGCAGTCCTGTGTGAACAGTATTCCGGGCACTTATGCCCTGCACTGTGTAGGTCCCGGGCAGTAGTGGGCTGATGTGAGCATAGGCAGTCCATTGTTGATAGATGTGAAATCAAAATGTATATGAGGATGTGCTGTCGACCTGGTTCAACTTTGTCCTGTTGCACATGCAGGTAACCAAAGGCACAGGTCAACCAGGATCGCTTGTTGGCAATGACGGTGTTCCAAACAGTGTGGTCTTCACAGTCTAAGTCCCTCAGAGCTGGAAGAGTCTCTGCCTGAAATGGAATGTCTTGCAATCTGTTACAGGTATACCCAGTCCAAAGTAACTACCTCGGACTATCGCAAACATTGTTACTTCACTGCGCCGGCAGGGTGACTGCCTGTCCACGAGAAGGTGTGCCTAGAACGTAAGCATTGACC
>JAUMHO010062709.1:3932-22489 GCA_032360965.1 Ulva armoricana
AACCGCAAGGCGCAACCGCAAGGCGCAACCGCAAGGCGCAACCGCAAGGCGCAACCGCAAGGCGCAACCGCAAGGCGCAACCGCAAGGCGGACCTCTCGGGGCAGACCCCCACACTTGGTCCAGAGCATCACAGGTGGCCCTATTCGCACACTTCAATTTGGTTCGCACACTTTAAAGGCTCACCACGGGACAGTGCACTGTCTCCCGCTAACTGGGTAGCCCACAACAGCAAAACGGTTTTGCATGTGTACCACCGCAAACAAGAGGATGCCTGCTGGCCTGCATGCATATGCATGTGCTGCTGGGCATCAGCCCTACTGGGCGACTGCCAACTGAGGGCCGGCCATGAGGAGTCAACGATGACGGTGGTCAGTGATGACAGTGGCTACAGGTGCAGCCAGAACTGGTGGCGTGCGCGTCTGGGGCGTTGAACGTGCTGGAGCGGCAGTGGAGCCCGAGCATGTGCATGCATGGGGACAGGTTCTTCAGGCCGCTCCTGCGCGTGTCCCCGGCTGTGGCGGCACTAGTATGCCAGAAACGGAGCTGAAGGGCAGTGTGTTACTCATGCCGAGATTGCAGGTAGAAGTGAGTTCTCTCCAGGGTTCCATAAACAGAGCAGAGCAGCGGCTAGCCGACGCGCAGGCACAACAGTCGGAGGTGGGTGCCATGAGGTATTCTGCTCCTTTGCTGGAGTGGTAGAGCATGTCGGGGTGGTGAATGACAGGAATTATGCAGGCCATGGCTGCCGAGACAAGCAAGGCTCGCAGCCTCCTGACACAGCTACTGGATCGTGAGAAGGTCTGTCAATCTGCGCCAATTGTCTCCCTGAGTCCGTGATGGAAGCCGTTTCGTGCCGGTGGAGACCTGTCCGCATGACGCAGCGCTGGCTAGCTATAGCACACAGAGCCACCTTAGGGTTCCTGAGGCCTCGAGGGGAGGGGGGATGTCTTGGGTCACTGGGTACGTCCCGGACGTTTTTTCCTTTTCAAAAGATCAATTCCAGCGGAAGGTATAAACGCAGGAGGCTAACGATCCAGATCCGGCACAATTCACACAAAAGTGACCAGAACCGGCGACCCTAGGGCTGTCTGTGGCAGGCCTGCTGGCCTAGGCGGCTCATTCTCACTGGCAGCGATGGCCGGTGCCCCAGCGTTGCACAGAACAGTGGTGGCGATTCGCATTGGGGCAGTGCCTAACGCCCCTTCGTGTTTGGTGTCATGATTGACCTGGAGTTGCCCTGTGAACATGCATGTGGCAGTAAGCCGTGTGTACCGGGGTTTCGACGGTGCAGTGCTCGGCCGCGGGACCTGACGATATCGATGCAGCACGGCAGATGGCGCACTGTATAGACGCTCGCTGCCACAACATAGTGCGCCTTGAACTGCACAACTCCAGTCAACAACACCGTCGTGTCAATTACACAACATTTTTTACGCCATCTCCATTCTATAGCTGGACAGCGCCGGGATCGCCCAGGTAGCAAAACCTATCGCTGCATCTTTGTTTTACTCATGACTGACCAACCGATCCCCTCGGCTGCCAAACAGTATTCAGTGTGTCTTCGCCTGAAGGGAGGCCGTGGTGTATTCGTCTCTGGGCCCGTTTCGCGCTCGGTGCCGCGTGCCAGTTTTGAGCAAAGCCCGCTTCTGTCAGATTTGTTACAGAGCACCGACGTGGAGAATGACATACCACTGAAACTTGAGTTTTCAGAAGCTGAGGCATGGCTGACCTGCGTCGAGTCCCGTTTGGGAAACCCGTCGTTCTTGGGCACCTTGGACGCGGCCACTCTCGTTCTCGGCCTGACGGTGTGCCAGCCAACCCATGCATATGCGCAGAGGATATGAGGCCACCTGCTTGCTGTATCCCAGCACTCGCATCAAGCACACTTCCTGTTGCTAAACGGCCTTCCCTCGTTGAGGCAGGTGATCGCGGAGCATCGCCAGTGCGGACATCGACTGCAGCCTGTCATGGTCGACGTGATGCTGCCACCGTTTCAGCATTTCTGTATGCATTCTCAGCGTTCCTAGCTGATGCTGTCGACGAACGGTCCTACACATTCGGGGGGCCTTGTGCATGTTGGCATGAAGCACGTCTTGACGTTTGGCAGTGCAGGAAGCTCGCTCCAACGTGCTGAAGATGCAACCATTCTATGCCTTTCCGACGCCATGAGCAATGATCTGTGCAGTTCCATCATCTCTGTGCTCTCTGCATAGCGGCAGTGGTTTCTGTCAAGTGTGTCCACACTCTAGGGTTAGCTATGTGTGCCCTCGAGCCTCACCGGTCACCAGACCTATGAATACACCATCCATCAGGCAGATCACATGAATGCTGCCACGCACTCCTTGTACCAACAAACTGTTGCACAAACGTGGTGTATCCATCATGCTCCTTTTTTGCCAAACACGTTGTTGAGAACAGGGAATAGACTCGAGACTGTTGGCATGCAGGCTGCTTCGTTCTTCCAAGATGACGCCACCACACACGGCATCGAACAGTGTCTGAGCCGATTCTTCACTTGCATCGATTCTGACTTTTATTGCGAACCATGTAGTCACATAAGCGTCCGGCGCATAAGGGCTCCCTGCAGAGCGATTTACGACACGGCCGCGATGGTGCGCCCCCTGCGCATGCATGGGCGCCATTCCTGCCACCATCCCCACCCGCTAGCACGTGCGGGGCTGTACATCCAGTAGGTACCTTGGTAGCGTTCCGCTCAAAGCCAGACAGCATGCATGCCGCATGCTCTTTGCACCACTGCCGACATGCTCCACCGCCTTTGCTCCAGACCTACCAGCACACCCACAGCACAGCACCTAGTGTGCTACTGACAGCCTGAATCGAGAGCGAGAGTAGTGCGTGACAGCGCTTGCCGCTTTTTACGGCCCAGCTGCCCCCCCATAACCCCCCCCACGCCCGCCCGCATGCTCACAATGCCACTTCTGCACCAACTCAGCACGGATGCCCAGCACACAGCACAGCATACCACCTGCGCACTTCCACAGCACTGCCGGCGCCTTCCCCATCCACATCGCCGCCGTTCACGCAAGTTGCGGCGGCTGCTCCCTTGCCAAACCTGCGACCTTCAGTAAACAGAGGGCCTGCGTCCCTGACACCTTCCGGAAACCATGGCATGCAGATAGCAGACTCCCTCCCAGCTCACAACCTCGACGCGGTCCTGGCGGCGGTCGGCCCCCGACCACCAGACCTACCCAAGAACCCCCTCGGGCCGAGCCCTTATGAGAGACAGCAGCTACTCGAACCACACAATCTTAGCCTTGCAAACCACCTCCTCCTCCTTTCCCCAGCCCACCACACCGCCGCGCTACGGGCGCGCTTTCCATCCATCGACTCCGCCCACTCTCTCGCGCTCCCTGCAATGGAATTCCGTCCGGACTGGCGCAGCCCAATGTGCAAGGCCCCTTGCCCATCCCTTCTCGCCGCCACCCTCTCAGCGGCGGCACCGCTCTGCGGGGGCGTCCCCAGCGCCATGTGGGCCAGCCCAGCCGTCACTCGGGGGATCACGTGGCCTCTGCATCGCTCCCTGCGCGCCGCCGGGCCACAGCACGCAGCACAACCGCCAGTCAAGCGCGCTCGCGTGACGAGCGACCCGCACGCCCCGGCCGCGCTCCAGCCAGACACAATCACAACCACGGCAGATGCTGCGGCGCTCCGCTGCCTGCCGCCGACAGCTGGTAGCCACGGCGGCGCTTCAGCTGTGCAAGGCGGAGCGCAGGGCGTGAAGACGACGTATGCGACTGCCGCAGCGGCTTGTGAGGCTGGTATAGCTCAGGCAGCTGCATGTGCAGTGCCATGCGCGTTTGTGGGGCTGACTCGCCTGAGCCTTGCACTCCACGATGACTGCGACGTGGACTGCAGCGCTGCGATGCGGCAGCTGGTCACACTGCAGGAGCTGATCATTTCTGTGCGCAACGTCCGCGTGCTGTGGGACATGCCCGCTGATGACTTGTTCCACGCATGCAGCCACCTGCCGCTTACACGGCTGTCGATAGTAGCCGGTGAGAGACACCGTTACTGTAAGTCCCTGTTTGACGGCGTGTGCATGCAATCAGGCCTGCGAGCGCTGGAGCTGCACAACTGCGTGCGTGGTATCGTCAATGAGCCGTACGGACAGCCGGGGTGCTTCCACAATCCGCCGGTCGCCCGCCTCTCGCGGCTGACCGCGCTGACTCAGCTCCGGCTGCCGATGAACGTGTTTGGCAGCTTCTGGGCGGAGAACTTTGCCTATGCGTTGGGAGCGCTTGCGAGTGCAGGAGCAGGCGTCCGTGAACTGTGCCTGGACGACTGCCAGGGGTGTGAGGCTGTGCTTGCGCGGCTGTGGCAGTTTGAGTCTCCTGCGCTCAAGGCGCTGCGCAGGCTTGATGTCAGCGCAAACCCCGGCGTGTTCCACACCCTAGCAAACTGCCATAAAGGCCTCGTCCCTGACATGCTGGCCGGAGTGACTGCAGTCCAGCTGCGGCAGTCCTCTGTTGGGGAGAACCCTCATCAGCTTATGCACCTGCCGGACATGTTCCCACAGCTGCAGCGTCTATCCTTAACGAATAGCTACTTGCCCAGTGACGGGCCGGCCTCCCTAGCGCTGGTGCTGCCGAGGCTGCCGTGGCTAGAGGAGCTGGAGATTGGGACTACCTGCCTATCGCAGGACGGGGTGTCGGCGGTGCTCGCGGCAGCGCAGCGGCTGCGGGTGGGCGGCGGCCGGGGGCTGAGGCGGCTGTGCATCGCCTGGGTCTGGGCCACCCCTGATCATGCTGCTGATCTGGCGACGGGCCTGGTGCCGCTTGTGGAGCTGGAGGCGGTGTGCCTTCGGGGCTGGGCCCTCCAGATGGCGGGGCTGCGGGTTGTGCTGCGTGCCTTGCGGGGGCTGCCATGGCTGCAGCACCTAGGCATCAGGTGCATCGTGCGCAGGGGCACCAAGGAGGATGCAGAGGAGGTGGCACAGCTGCTGGCCCAGCTGCCTGCACTCAAGACAGTTGAAGTGGATGAGTTTGTACAGTCAGAGTCAGGTGCGAACGAGGTGCAGGCGGAGGGGGAGGAAGCGTTGAGCGAGGAGGAGGCGGAGTGGGAGGAAGAGTGGACCGGGGATGAGCGGGAGGACACAGAGGCACGCGGAGGATCAGAGGAGTGGAGTGCGGGCGAACAGGAGGCCGTGTATAGCAGCGACGAAGAAGAGGGGCAGCCTGAGGGCTGTAGAGGTCAAGGGGGGGCCTGGGAGGGGCCGGCGCGGGGAGATGGTGCTGCAGGTGCGGCCCCTGGGGATGAGGCAGTCTGCTGTCAGGGGCCAGTGGAGGCGAGTGTCGGCTGCACCGCGCCGTGGCTTTCAGTGACCCAGGAGTCTTGTTGGCATGTGTGCGGCGATGCCGTGCACGTAGGATACAGGGACCTGGATCTGTATGTTGATGTAGCGCAGCCTGACTGTGGTGACTGTGATGCATGTTGCGGGAATGACAGTGATGTGGTAGCACCACGTGTATGTGCCTCTTAAGTGGAGGAGGCGGGTCAGCATGTGGTGGTCATCTAGGGGTCTGCTGTGCATGGTATGATCTAGGGGTCTGCTGTGCATGGTATGATCGTCGAGCTCTGGTACGCCAGCACTGAAGGTTCGGCTCATCGGGAGTGCTGTGGCCGATGATGGGTGAGGCTTGGTGTGATGGCCAGGATGTTGTGTTTCCGCAAAAAATCGAATCCACTGTTTGGTTGAGGGTTCTCAGATGCAACAGATGATTCAACGCAAGTTGCCCTCACGCGTATCATCCTGTATCGCATGGACTTCAGAGAGCACCTGGGTTGCACGCTTCAGGCGGCAGTAAACATAGGAAATGCTGGAGGGGTGATGCTAGATATGGACTGATGGTGACCCAGTGTTAATGCGAGCCGGTGCATGCATTCTCATGATCACCTTTAAATCCATGCCGCCAACCCTGGCATGTATGGTTATTACTGCTCCACAAATGCCTCAATCTGCCACGTGTGGTCCTAGTCGCTGCACCTATGGCGGGTATTTCCGGCGGTCTTGCCATGGATGTGCCCAACACGGAGCTCTGCGGATACTGACATCCCCTTGCACACTATACTAGTAGTGCTGACTGTCTTTAGGGTATGCGCAGCCGCTCTTCCCGCTGCTGTTTCGGCATGCAGCGCTGCTGTTTCGGCATGCAGCGCTGCCGCTGCTGCTTGTTGGCCGCCAGGCCTGCATCTTTGCTTGCAACGGCAGCGACGTTGTCGGTTGACTACGGCCGTTCCCTCGGCTGTACTACCACATCGTTCCTGCAAACAGGAACTGGGGCACCAGTGTGTGGACATGTGTGTTGTGAAAGCGCCTGCGTTCGTCACAGCCTATTCCGTAAATCCTCGATAAGCCACGTTGCAATACTACTGGCCAGCCCGGCATGATGATGACTTCATCTGCTATCTAGCGTGGCCCGGAAACATGGTCTACTGAAACAATATTAGGTACCATGCAGGGGTGTTCCAAAGATCTTAAGTTCTCAGTATATCCACATTCACATCACAATATGGCCCGAGGTAACATAAGTATCTCAGGTATGCACGCGCCTCATCGCATCCGCTGCGCACCCGCATGACAATGTAGTTGGAAGTTCCCTGCTAGAATGTGTCATCCAGGGAGATATGATGTTTGGTTCTGGTTCAAGGCCCTTCGCCATATGGAACATCAGATCTTCTACGCACCACAGATTACATATGTACGTACATATGGAGTCATCGTTTGTGGTTGCCGACCGCCGAGGCGGACCAGTTTTTGGCAATTGCTTCACCTATAGCGTGGATGGCCATTACTATACGGTAACAGCTTCAGTAAATTAGGGTTGGGTTTTTTGCTCTGCTGCCGAAATGCCGTGCAGCGACGAGCAGAGTTTAGCGTTGGAGTGCATGCCACACTGCGCAGACACAGTAGTAGTAAAAAAAAACGGGATCGGGCATCAACCCAAACCCAAACGGGCATCGGGCACAGCACCCCTACCGTACGGGCGGATAGGTGCAGGACGGGCGCAGGAGGGGGCACGACCACAGGGGCTGCAGTAGGTGGATCCGGAGGCGCCACACAGTGGAGCCACGACTTCAGGGCCGACCAGTCGGGCAGACACAAGCTGCCTCGGGCAGACACAAGCAGCATCGGTGCAGGAAGAGGCCCTGAGTGCACACGACACAGGACACTACCAGCAAGAACGCAGCAACCAGGCGTAGGCATTGATGCTTCACAACGCCAAGGGGGTGCCGGGCCAGAGCACCGGCGGGGTCAAGCAGGAAAGGGACAAGACACGTCGACGCAAGATCCACCGAGATGAAGGCAACAGGAAACACAGCCTGCAACACGTTTCCGCCTGTGTGCACCCAGCATAAGCCATGGCACGTCCTTGCGCAGGACGACAACTTCGAGGTTGCCGTCTGAGCAAGATACCATGGGACACGCGAACAGCAAGTGTTCCATGCATATGTGCCGCTACCTATGCTCCTGTCCAGCCTTATCCGCAGGATCCGAGCCGAAGTCCGGGCAGGTGGGGAAAACACGGCCACCGCAGAGGTGGACCGACGAGGTTATGGCCGTCGACCCAAAGGAGACGAGGTGGTCATTAGGTAAATGTGAGGAGCGAAGGGACATGATAGAGTGGACGACAGCGAATGACGAACAAGTGCACATCTAAACTGACCTGGAGGCAGGGTGCCAGCAATGCAGCCGCGTGGATGGGTTACGAACATCCATGTCCCCCCTGGACCTTTATGCAGCCGCACGCGAAGACGCCTCCCGTGCAAGCCCTGCGCGGGTTCCACCAGCCCTCTGTCAGCGAGTGCTAACCAGCTCAAACCCTCTCTGATGTTCTTGCCTGATAGGTGCGGCTGGGGATCCAGCGGCCGACGCTGCAGCACATGTAGACCGCTTGGCCGTGGCACTTGTCCACGCTGGAGAAGCTGCCGCCGTGCTGTGTCATGTAAGGACTGCGCGTGCAGAAGCCATTGTCACGGGGTCCCAGACCGAGCCACGCTGCTGCCCCCATGAAGTCCAGCGACGTCGCAGCTGGTAGTTCACATTCATAGTCAACTGTGCAGGGGTCATGATGTGCAATTGAGCCGATGCCCGATCAGGCCCCGCAGACGCTCGCACATACTGTCTGGCATCTGCTATTCGGCAGTACTCGTGCGTCGATAGCAGGTCAAGGTCAGCAAGCATGACTGCCCTGTTGATACTGCGGTTCCTAGAAAATGCAGTACATGAAGCATCAGCCCGTATGCCACTGATAAGCGTCGCCGCCCGTTCAATGACAGAATCCATCGAGGTGAGCTCTTGGTAACTTGGTGAGCTCTACAGTTGAGCAGCCCAGAAGTGACTACATCCCAGCAGCTACTGCAAATGGTACTGTAGACATGTGACTCCGAATTAAGGGTGTTTGGTCCATACTGCCAACAAACAACGAGCTGTGGGGGGAGTTCGGGGCTGCAGTGCACATGTGAGGCTGCAGGCAATAGGCCAATTTTATCTTCAGGAGACCTTCCAAATCTAACAAATCAGATTTTTACGGATGAAGTTTCAGCTGTGTGCACCAACAAATGGCTGCGACCACATAATACTGCTCAAGGGTGTGCCTGAATAAGATTCTAAAACAATCAATGCAGGGTGCCACTATGCACACCTTCCTCTACTTGATATCAAAACTAGAAAGCAGTCCGCTAAGGTGGGCGGGATCAATGCAATCACACGGACCAGCGCCGTTTAACAACACGCTACTTAGCCCTGAGGCTGAGCACCTGTCGCTACATTGCAGCAACTTCTACACAGCGGTCCAACACAATGGGACTCTGCATGCACGTGGGGAGTCTGAGGCAGCCAAACGATCAGCTGTGGGTGGATGTGAGGACTGCAGCGTGCAGACGTGACAGCGAAGGCAACACCATCATGATCAGGGGCTGGTGGGTGCACCTGACATGTCAGAATCTGAAAGAGCCCAGCCATGGTGTAACTATGCACACGATACTAAGGCCACTGCATGCTGCAAAAGGCTGACACTATTTAGCCAAGGCGCCGGGCATGAGGGTGGGCACCTCTGGCACACGAGCCTGTACAAGTTAACAACACGGCGTACGCCGCTTAAGGCTGAGCTTATAAGTAAAATAATCAGCCTTGCAGTTGAGCAGCCCGGCTGTGGCCACATGCCAGCACCAGGTGCACAGCTGCCCATCTTACTGTGGCACCAACCCCGGTCGTGCGCTGTCGGAACTGCCAAACAATGAGCTGTGGGTGGATATTGCAATTGGGCCTACAGTGCTGACGTGAGGCCGCAGCAACATACAGCCTCGAGGGCTAATCAGCATTCATGAGGGTGAGCCTGGACCTCTAGACAGCCCAATTGCTTAAGAGCTTTAGAGCCAATTGCATGCCAGGGTGTCAGCACCCTGTGGAGCACTGTCTGGACAGTGCAGAGCTCGCTGGGGCATGCCGAGCAGCGCAGGGATGCTCTTACACCTGCCACAGGTTTTGCTTGCAGGGCTGATTTGATTCGCGATTGGTTGGGTGTGTTGTGAGATATGCATGCAGCGCATGTGTGTGGTGCCTGTTGCGAACCGCGAGCCGGCTGTGACTGGGTGCCCTGCTGTTGTGCTGCTGCTCTGTGGCGTCCCGCTGTTGCATGTTGGTTATGCTGTGGGCCACTCGGAGTTGCATGCTCTGCAGGAGATGCCCCATGGAGGAGATGGTCCTTGTGATGACCTGGCTCTAGGCCTCGCCTGGTCCAGCATTCAGGGATGTGTGGCTGTCAAGCGGAGGGACAGGTGAAGCTGAAACGCCGAGTTTGGGAAGTTGTAGATGTTCGATGATGGAGGCTGGGGCAGTGCCTGCCAGACTCGATGCAGCCAGTTCATCAACTGCGTAACATCGCCGCGGCCCTGTTCTCAGAAGGAGCTGCAAAAGTGGTGCGCGTACAGCTTTGATTCTCCGGTGGAGTCTGACTCCTTTCAAGTGCGCAGGTACAGCGCAGTCGTGTATTGTTGCGCCTGCCAGTGTACATCTGTTTCATATCACCCCTTCTCAGAGCGGAGGCACATGCTGATCTTACTCCTGCGCGAAGGCACTGCCAATATTGCAAACGCGTGCAGTGATGCCACATAAAAGCATGTCACCAAGTGCCAAGGGACTTCACTGGCCGTGAGGACCATCAGTGCCTCCGGGAGTCTGCCTTATTGCGGTGTCCCTGCTGGGGGGTCTGTCGTGTGTTGGGTGTACACAACAGCCTAGGAAACTGCTGTGTCTGAAATTGTTTCGCGAGTGTTGTAATCCCTTTCCTGCTTGACCCCGCCGGTGTCCTGGGCCGTCACCCCCCTGGCGTTGTAAAGCATCGTTGCCTGCGCCTGGTTGCTGCATTCCTGCTGGGTGTGTCCTGTGTTGTGTGCACTCGCCAGTCTCTTCCTGCACCGGTTCTGCGCGGCTTGTGTTTGCTTGACTGGTCGGCCCTGAAGTCGTGGCTCCGCTGTGTGGCGCCCCCGCCTGCTGCTGCCCCTGTGGTTGTGGCCCCTCCTGCGCCCGTCCTGCACTTGTCCGCCGCTACCGGGTCGGGGTGCTGTGGCCGATGCCCGTTTGGGTTTGGCGTGATGCACGATTCCTTGATTTTATTTTATGTCTTTTAAAAAAATCCGGCACCGCACCAATTGCCATAAACCCAGACGCCAAATTGGCATTGGCCACTGCATCCCTACCCCTACCTGCATTTGACACTACAAAATCTGGCTTTCATTCTGACTAACCACAGCAAGTAAGTGTAGTAACTCTTGCAGCAGTGCTGTATGCACCCGCCCACAAGCTGCATGTATGTATGATTACATGTTATATGCACCAGTGATATGCACAAGCTATTTCTGTCAGGGATACCTGTCACTCTGTACACCCTTTCATGTCCACTAGCTGAGGCTAGACCTACGGCAGCTAAGTTTACATGGGCAGCAACAACAGGTACAACTCTCCAGGGGTGCAGAATGCATGCACGGGGAATGCATGCATATGGGGGGGGCTGTGATAAGGCCAAAGTGGCTTCTCCTCCTTGCCCTGCCGTTCCTCCTCACAGTGTGTCAACGGCCATGCACCTCTGCGCAGCTGGTTCTACTGCAGCATTGGGAAAGCTCCCCATTGCCACACATCGTTGGCATTGCAGTCGTAGTCGCCGGACGCTGACGGCGGCCCACCACACTTCGGCTGCCCACTCTGCGAACTGTGCCATGCACATGCATGTCCTTGCCCTCACCCTCAGCTTGGAGGAGACATGCGCCCCTCGGCAGGACAGTGGAGGGTTTTGGGGGTTGTGCCTAGCTATAGGCTGCTTCGGATACTGTGCCTATGCTTGTTCTGTTGTTTTGCTTCTACTAGCTTGCGTGTTTACCTCTCGGCGATGCCGGGCTGCTGCGTTCATCTCCGTGAAGCACACCCCTCAGCACAGATCCGGAGATATTGTTTTCAAGTTTCCGCGCTGGGGCATGCATGCGCGTGTCGCGATACTGCCAACACACCGTCGACACAGCCGCCAGGCGGGGGCTGTCCGGCACGCGCTGGGCAGGACGCCCGCTGTATAGCGGGAGGGTATGGCAGGCGGATGGTGCTCCAGGACGGGGCAATGGCGGTTCGCGGCACGCCGTGGCACCATATATGCGTCTGCGATCGACTCGCCATTCTTTCCTCTGCTGCAAGTGTGCGCGTTCTCCGGGAGCACTAGATAAGGCAAACAACTGGAACTTCACTCCGCGAACCGTTTCGTAACTACTTCACTTCAACTTCTCCAGGTGCGATTTCCATCGCTGCGATCAGGTCTTCGAATTCGCCGGCGCTCCGAATTCTACTTCACGGTCCCAGGTTTCACATGCGGCAGTCGCAGTTGCCATGCAACTATCGCATGATACACTTTGATATCAAATGCTGCTACATGTTGCCGGATTCGGCACAGACGTATTTTGCGAAGGCTGTTGGACCTGGGAGAGGAGAGTCCAGGTCTGTGGTCACCTGTACACGTGACACGCGGTCCAGGCCTAGGGCGCGCGCAATGCGAACGACTGCCGCGTTCTGGCTCGATCTGGCGCGTGCCCGGTGCGCACGGCACATACATTGCGTGCGACCTGTGCCCAGCACGGGTACACACGCGTACGTACTCCATATGTCGAGTTTCCTTGTTCGACAATGACACGGCCATATGCATGACGAGCACAGCACAGCCACATCCGCCGGTCCACCTTGGTCCACTTTGTGGGTTTGCCCTTGTACTCTTTTGTAACTACATCCGCCGGTCGTGAAGGTGGCGGAAGTTGCAACGCCGCGAGATTTCGAACCCTGGCCAACAAACACGTATAGGGTGCATCTCCGCGGCTATGGAACGTTGCCTGCATCACCCTGCAATAGCAGCAACAGCGTTACCGACCCCTGCTATTTGCCGTGAATACATGTGCAATTAACAATAGCTTGTACACACACAGCGAGAGATGGTCAACGTTGTCGCATAATGATGCTGGCATGTTGGTGTGGTCTTGGCATGCAGTGTTTAGGGGCCATGTGTGTGTGTGTGTGTCAGTGTGTCAGTGCTCCTAAGTGTTCCCTGTAGTTCCATGGAGCTGAAGTTCTGCAAGCGAATTACTGGGAATGGAACACCTGTGACGATGCATACCTGCCGTTAACGTTGCTGGTGCTGTCAAGCAGCGTGAGTCCTGTAGCTGTCGCGCCATGCTGTCGCGCCATGCTGCTGGCACACAGCACATACTGTCTTGAACATCACGCATTTGCTGCACAAACTGGCTGCACTAGCTATAGTAGTACTAGCAATGTGCACAGCTAGTACTGCACACATGGTACTACCACATGGTACTACCACATGGTACTACAACATGGTACTACCACATGGTAGTACAGGTGCCTGGCCGCAGACGCGTTGCCCTGTACCTGCGGCTCCTTTAGGCCGATCTCAGGTCGGTCATATATATACAAAGAAATTATAAACATCATCCCAAGTTTTAGGAACACGTTCGGTGGCCGTATCTCGGCAGACAACTTTTGAATTCTCGTCAGCCCACAACCGGTACATACGTTGCATCCCAACCCCGTTGCATTCCACCCCCAATGTCCGCAACGCGTAGCATTAAATGCAGACACTAACCTCCTGAACGAGTGCGGCACCAGTCTGATCACGAGAAACTCCCGGGCTGTGTAGGCTCAGGTGCGGAGCAGAAGTAGCGACAGTGATCTACAGCCTCGATGTGGTCGCGCATTGCGCTCCTTGCGCTGGCGGCCGCCGCGCTGCCCGCCGCTGATTGCCGGCCATGGCTTGCGCAGCAGCCTGGATCTCAGCGACGCACCGACATGGACATCCTTGATGACGGACCAGACCAACTGGTTGGTGCAGCAGCGCTGCAGACCGCCGCCGCAAGCTTAAGATCCCTCCTGTTCGTCACAGGTGTGCTTGCAGCTAGCACTGTCCTTGATTTTGTCTCCCATCATGAGACCCCCACACGCTTCCGATGTGCATCTGCAGTTGGCATGTATGAAACGCCTCCTTCGTTTCCTGTGGTAGTTCTTGCCTGTGTTTCCTTCCTTTAACTGCAGCGCTGGTGCCAAAGTATGCAGTGAGCATGTATTTCCCTCAGTGCCAGTCTTGCTCGCTAGTTCATTTTGAAGCCGTTGCTGCTTCCATGTGAAGTCTACCTTCCACGACCTTTAATTGTTAACTAGCATATGCTTCAAGAAAATCACGGTTTCCGTGCAACTAATTTTTGAAGTTCATCCGCTATGTGCCAAGGGCCAGACTACTAGTATTGGCATGTCCGCACAACAACAACCAACATGTGAAGGCTTTCATACTGCAGGATCGCGTGCTGCCGTGATGGAAGGTGAAGGCTTTGCCAAGGCTCAGGCGTCAGCTAAGGCCGTGGTATCTACTAAGAGTGATGGGGCCGCCGAGGGCGAGGGCGGCGGCGAGGGCGGCGCTGAGGGCGGCATGGAAGGGGGAGCTGAGGGCGGCGCTGAGGGCGGCATGGAAGGTGGAGCTGAGGGCGGCGCTGAGGGCGGCATGGAAGGTGGAGCTGCGGGCGGAGCTGAGGGCGGCGCAGAGGGCGGCGCAGAGGGCGGCGCTGAGGGCGGCGCTGAGGGCGGCATGGAAGGCGGAGCTGAGGGCGGCGCTGAGGGCGGCGCTGAGGGCGGCGCTGAGGGCGGCATGGAAGGCGGAGCTGAGGGCGGAGCTGAGGGCGGAGCTGAGGGCGGCATGGCAGGTGAAGATGATTCAGAGTACGAGTACATAATTGCTGAGGATGCCAGTGACGATGATGGTAATGAGGGCAACGAAGGAAATGAAGGCGACGAGGGCAATGAAGGAAATGAGGGGAATGAGGGGACTGGGGATAAGGACTTCATGTATGAGCTCAGCCGAGACCTGGAGCAAAATGACAATGATGAAGGGGATGAGGGGGATGAGGGCGATGAAGGTGGTGCAAGTGGGGAGGCCGGATTGCCAGATAACAATGATGAGGGCGATGAGGGCTTTGAGGGCCAGGAAGGTGATGAGGGCAATGAGGGCAATGAGAACGACTACAGTGATGCGAACGACAATGATGAAGGAGATGAAGGCAATGAGGGCAAAGTTCCAGAAGGATCTGATGAAGGGGATGAGGGCAATGAGGGCAATGAGGGCGATGAGGGCAATGAAGGCGTTTCCGAAGTTGCTACAGACTACGAGTACGTGGCGGACTATGTGGATGACTACGATGAGGGAGATGAGGGAAATGAAGGCAACGAAGGAGAGTCTAGTGATGTGGACAGTAGTGATGCTGATGATGATGAGGGGGATGAAGGAGACGAGGGCAACGAGGGGAATGAGGGAAACCTGGGGGATGGTGACTCAGATGATGCCGACAATGATGAGGGCGATGAGGGCGATGAAGGCAATGAAGGGATGGAGGGTGACAAGCCAAACGGGGTTGATGAGGATGAAGGGGATGAGGGCAATGAGGGTAATGAGGGTAATGAGGGAGTGGCATTCTCTGCTACCGCATATGGTCCCGAGGACTATGATGAGGGCGATGAAGGAGATGAAGGCGTAGCTGAGGCTGAGGGCGGTGCTGAGGGCGGAGCCGAGGGCGTAGCTGAGGGCGGCGCTGAGGGCGGCGCTGAGGGCGACGCTGAGGGCGGCGCTGAGGGCGGCGCTGAGGGCGACGCTGAGGGCGGCGCTGAGGGCGACGCTGAGGGCGGCGCTGAGGGGGGCGCTGAGGGGGGCGCTGAGGGCGGCGCTGAGGGCGGCGCTGAGGGCGGCGCTGAGGGCGGAGCTGAGGGTGTAGCTGATGGCGGCATGGAAGGCGGAGCCGAGGGCGGCGCTGAGGGCGGCGCTGAGGGCGGAGCCGAGGGTGTAGCTGAGGGCGGCATGGAAGGCGGAGCTGAGGGCGGCGCTGAGGGCGTCATGGAAGACGGAGCCGAGGGCGACGCTGAGGGCGGCGCTGAGGGCGGAGCCAAGGCCAAGGGCGAGGGTATGGGCGAAGGCAAGGGAGAGGGCATGGGCGAGGGCGCCGCTGAAGGCAAGGGCGAGGGCGCTGGTGAAGGAAAGGGCGAGGGTGCCGGCGAAGGCAAGGGCGACGGCGCCGGCGAAGGCAAGGGCGAGGGACTCGCTGAGGGCGGAGCTGAGGGCGGCATGGAAGGCGGCAAGGAAGGTGGAGCTGGGGGCGGCGCTGAGGGCAAGGGCGAGGGCATGGGCGAAGGCAAGGGTGAGGGTATGGGCGAGGGAGCTGCTGAGGGTAGCGCTGGGAATGGAGCTGAGGGCGGAGCTGAGGGTGGAGCTGAAGGCAAGGGCGAAGGAAGTTCCGAGGGTCTCACGTTCCCAAGGGTCCCTAAGGCCGGTGCCAAGAGTGTGGCTGCAGTGTCCATGTAAGCCGGGAGGGTTGCGAGTGCAGCTTGAGGCAGAGGTGCACCATATCTCACCATGCATGCTGCAGCAAGCGGCACTGCTTCAGGTGTCTGGAACCTTCAGCCATCTGCCCGCGCGGAATGACAGCATTTGCTAGTTTTCCGTAAGCATGGTTGCGGGCTGGTTCTGCAAACTATTCATGCATGTGATCTGAGAAGTTTCCAGTAGAGAGGGTGTGTCACAACCGCAAGCTGGGCGGCGCAATCATCCATTGCATGTCTTCCAAGTGAGAAGCTGGTGCAGGAGGCTGTGACAGCCGACATGGATGTAGCTGTTGGTGGATGATTATGATTGCATTTCCAAGTGCATTGCATGTGTGTGGCATGCCGAATGTTTTTCGATGCTTTTTGTTGATCTCGTATCTGCATATCTAAAATAGTAGATGCTCGACTGAAACCTTGTGCTGGAACAAGGTGATGCGTGTATCATTGCCATGCCATGCTAGAGTGTTATTTGGCTAGCGCTGTCAGGTTAGGCCAGATGTGATTACATGCTTGGTTGCATTTGCTCTCAAACCTTGTGTCAGAAAATTCAATGCTCTTCAACTACTCTGCAGCATCTGTAACCAGCATCAGATGCAAGCAGTCCAAGAGGATGGTGATTTACCAATGGAATGGTATCTGTGCCAGTATTTATGCAAGCAAGCGATTCTTACGCCACTGATGTAGACTGGGCATGTTGTCAGCGAAGTCCAGGGGGATTTAAATTTGCTGCCCCATCTTCAATGTGTAGAGACGAACCTGTCCTGTTGTGTAGCCCGCACTTGGAGAGTGCAAGGTAAGTCAGTGCAACTGCAAAGTATGCATGGCTAGGCCGGCTTCAGATATTGTGCTTGTAATTGTTCTAATGTTTTACCTGTGTTAGCATGCACATATACCTCTTGGCGATGGTAGGCTGGTGCATTTAACTGTGACACATGCAAGCCATGAAACCACGGCGGAAAGAGCCATGCCCCAGATGGGAAAGAACCACGTCCCAGATAGTATGTTCAATTGTACATCACAGCCAGACCACGCCGGCATGCCTGGCAGGACTGCGGACTTGCCAGGAGGATGGTAGCAGAGACACACGGCAATGGTGCTCTGACCGGTACGAACATAGACACCTTTGCCTGACACCGCCAATGACTGAGATTGTAGCCGCTGGTGTAAGTCGGCTTTAGCTGCCTGATGATAACGTGTCCACTCATGACGTGTTAATTTTTTCATGACTTGAGGCCTTGACTTCATGCGCCTGAGCGACGCGCTGAGCTGGAGTCTCCAGATGTTGTGGCACATGTGGCCTGAATCGAGTGCACTGTAGCCTGAATCGAGTGATACATGTGCTGGATCGCAAAAAGTTCGGCCGTGCGCCCCGTGGTGCCGAGCCATTGGACATACCTGCCCGGTATCTGATCGTTCGAACGTGTTGATGGCACTACTGAGTGGTTGCCGCACAACTGCCTTCGTGAAGATGATGAGAGGGAACTAGTGACCAAAATCGAGTATCGCTTCCCGCATTCGGTCGCCCCACCATGTGAGTCAGTTTCCGCCTACCCGGCTGTTAATCACATAGATGATAAAAGATGTGGAGCCGGATGATGAAGTCAACGTGCCTCTAGCCGTGGCACTGGATGAGCGTTTCGGTCCTTGAGGGCCTCACTGAAGTCTCTGGGGATATATACACTGGGTATAAGGGGTTAACGAAATAAGACGGGTTTCCGGGATTTCTGTGAGCTCGAACTAAGCCACTGTGGACTGGATTGGGCTACTGCGCCACTGTGGACTCGATTGGGCCACTGCTTGCATGAACGGTTTAACATACTTCTAGGATTCTATGGTATGGATGCCAGGACTTGTGGGGAGGAGTATTATGGTATGCGGTTCAAACCGGACAACGCGCATGCAAATCCTGAGTCGTCCCCCGGCCGTCCTCGTCACGAGCTATTGCGCCCCGGGCAGCCCCTTACTGCTCTCCATGAACTCCTTCGGGAGATCCTTGGCGTCGGCGTCCCATGCACATCTGTCCGCGCAGCGCTCGTGGACGCCGGCCCCCCGCTCCCGCAGGGCAGCACCGATGACGCCCTGCAATGGGCAGAGTGCGGCTGGCTCCTACCATATCACTCAAAAGATCTCTCCGGATCTCCTCAGCGTCCCTGTCAGTAACCCCTGGATGCACCCCATGCATGGCCATAGCCTAACATGTGTGCAGCTCGGACTAACACGCTGAGTCAGCTTGCATGTCATGCATACGGTACTGGTTTGTATCACAGCACTTCGTGACCGGGAGAACAGAATTCTCCCGGTTCGAACCATTACCATTATCCACCGGAAAATGATCAGTGAACTGGTTGATAAACATGGCAGAAGCATGGCATGATTGGTTGTAGAACAGCGCCTACACCATTGGTACCAAAAGAGAAGCTAGTAAGTCTGAAGGAAGATCCTTCCTAAACCAAAGCATCTGACTCAGATCAGAATACTTTCACGCAAGCTGTAGGAGGAATCCAGTACATTGCTGTTGTGATTCGGCCAGATTTGGCATTTCCAGCTCATTCCCTGCACTACAAGAACGACCTCTGCCCGAATGGCATTCGGGTGACGGCCGGACCCCGTATTTTGGGGCTCATTCGATTC
>JAUMHO010062720.1:0-22487 GCA_032360965.1 Ulva armoricana
GTCGGCCAAGTGAAATTGCACTTCAGAACGTGCACATTGCACTTCAAAGTTTTGCCCCCCCATGTGGCATCCCCCTAGAGGCACGGCCTTGCGCGATGTGCTCAGCCTGACATGCATGAAAGTTTGCAGGGCCCTTGTCCATGTGTAAACAGTAGGCTGCTCTCGGCAAATCGAACTTTTGCTGACAGACAGTGTCCGCAGGTAAAACATGACGCCGCACTCCTGAATCGACACGCTGTTGAGGCATCGCTGCTTGAAGCTCCACAAGTCGAACTCGCACCCGCAGGAGGTCCCGTCGCCAAAATAACTCCACCGGAAGTTCTGCAGCCATTGGATGGTAAGTACCATGTCGCGTTGCCAGTGGGAAACGGACGTTACCAGGAGTGGCAGGTCTTGGTGTGCCCCTTGCAAACTGCACCATCATACCTCAGTTCGGTTCACATGTCATGTCATGCACAGAAGCAGTCTCTGGTCTCATTGCTCATGTGGGAAAGGTGCAGCAACAGTACACTGCTGAAGTACTTCCATTTTGATGTGCTTGAACGGGTAAATATTGATCAACATGGATGAATCAGTCAATGCCACAGTGGTGATTTTTGGCACAGATTAGGCACAGATTATGTATGCAGCCTGCTTTGCACACACCCATACCGTTTGTGCATTGAACCCATGTGGTGAGAGCTCAAATGGGCGTTGTTTCAGACAGTGCTGCTGTCAGACAGTGCTGCTGTCAGACAGTGCTGCTGTCAGACAGTGCTGCTCCAACCTACCCGCCACCTTGACATGGTTCCCATGAAGTTGAGGCAGTTGACTTGATGCAAATGTTGTGTAGACTTTGTACATGCGTGAACTGTAACTGATAGCACCACTGCGCTCCTTTACAGTGCCCCACCTGGAGATGTGTACTGCTTCATTGTCCTGTTAGGTATCAACGCACCAGACAAACGTTCAGGGTCATGTCCAGCACCTACATGTGCTGCACTCCATCAACACTGCTAACCACAGTGACCTCTCAGTCCCATGCACGTGTGGCCACAGGCACCACACACATGCACTGCACGGATGTCTGTTTCACAACACATCCAGCCCTGCTCCAGCTCACCACCTGCCGAGTGCTTTATAGACTCCCCCTACATCCCCGAGATTGCACGGTCAAGGCCATGCTCTCAACACAGCAGGTTGTTAGGAAATGTGCAGTTGGTCTCCCTGCAGACGCGCTGTTTGTCAGTGAACAGACGGCAGCAGATGCTGCTGAGGCCCTGGATGCCGACGATCACTTGATTCCCGCAATCTGCACCGATCGTCTAAAACAATCTGCAGGTGAACTATTCGTCATATTTACGACTCAGGAGGACCTTTCCGGAGAGTGCCCTAGGCGGATACACGCGGATCCTGCACTGCCTTGAGGCAGATGACATCATGCACTTGGTGCCTACCGTCAGAGTGGACCCGTTGCATGAAGACGCTCTAAACAACTACTCCCCATCAAACAGGCCCTGGGCGCTGACGCAGTGGCTCACTCGAGCGACAATACGAGAGCAGTACATCTTGATCCTCGATCCGGACCACATCATATACTCTCCTCCACCGCTGCTTGCCACCGCTGACAAGCCCTGGGGCTATCACTATGGCTACGTGCGTTGCGACACGGATGAACGCAGGCCTCACTGCAACAACGCACGATTCAATGAGCACCAAGTGCCACCTGAAGACGTCCCACAGGTATGGCCTCAGGCGTGTACAAGCTTCCACGGCAACACCGGTGCTGTCATCGGTTATTGCTGGCTGTGTCCTGTGTCGTGTGCACTCGGCAGCCTCTTCCTGCACCGATGCTGCGTAGCTTGTGTCTGCCCGAATGGTCGGCCCTGAAGTCGTGGCTCCACTCTGTGCCGCCTCCGGATCCGCCTGATGCTGCCCCTGTGGCCGTGCCCCCTCCTGCGCCCGTCCTGCACCTGTCCGCCCCTACTGGTAGGGGTGCTGTGGCCGATGCCCGTTTGGTTTTGGCGTGATGCCCGATTCTTTTTGTGTGTTTTTTTTTTCATTGCGGTACTGGCGCAATTTGGCTACTTGTAGGCACTGCTGCATGTACAAGTGATCATCACGTATGGCATGCATGGCAAGATGATCAGGTCTGGCAGGGAGGAGCAACGCAGTGTGTGCCAGCAAGTGCCGTGCTGCTTGCCCTGATGTCTCGCACCACTCATCCCAGGCTGCGCACAAGGCGGTCCAAGCGCAGCTAGATCGCTGTGCCTCGATGTGTCGGGGAACCGCCATGCGAAGGCACTTGGCCTACACTATCCAGTACCGGCATACCTGTGTCTCCTGAAACATGGCATTAAACCAGCATGGTGCTTGTGGTCCAATGGCATGTACGGCTGTGGTACCATCTGTCGGACAGGTTTCCTGCAGTGGTCCAATATTCCGGAGGCACACTTCTTCGTAAGGGTTCAGCATGTCATGTTTCTTGTCATGCCATGTCATCCAGTGCAAGGTGGCCAAGCTGAAGGGCAGCCTCTGAGCGATCCAAGGAACAGTGAACTCTGCTGTGTATGCTGCAGGTTGGCGGTACTCCAATGCTCATCAGCAAGGAGATGCTAGTCGAGCTGACCCCTCGATGGGACCGAATCATGCGGGAAATGAATGCGGACGTGGCAGCCAGTAAAGACCTGGGCTGGGTGATGGACATGTTTGCATATGCTCTTGCGCTCGCCAATGCCCCAACGGGGATTCCTGAGGTTCTGCAGAACACTTGCCTGATGGCGCAACCTCCTTACGAACGCAACGCGACGCTTGATTCGGTACCGCCCTCTACTGCTGCAGTGACCTGAGTATGATCGGCTTGTTTTAACAGCGGTAATGGGACGTAGAGGTCTTTCCAGTGCTTAGGTCCCAGTCTGGCACCGGGCGTTGATGTGTAGCGGGTCGCTGGAATGAGCGTATCCATTTCGTGGAAACAAACTCTGTCAACAATCCTCTCAATCATTCTTCTTGAAGTGACCTCGGCCATACAAAAGGAACTTGCGACAGGTGCATGGCCTTTTATACTGCAGACACCGCAATGCACACATCCTCCAAAAGTGATGCCAGGTCAGCCTCGTGCCGTTGGTATTTGAGCGAAACAGCGGGCATACTGCAGCATGCTGCCGCTGATGAACCCGATCGGCTCTGGCTCGACTTCCGAGTTGCGTTACATTCATGTTGCTCCAATTGCTTGGCTCCTCTGGGCCAAATGTTTTAAGGGCGGCCTTTGGTTGCAGGAAGTGGAGCTGAGCGAATGCCACATGAGTGGTGACAGGTACTTCAATTTTCCTATTATACACTACACGTACGCGCCAGCGCTGGATGAACACGGAAACACTGTTGACGAGGACAAGGCGACCTGGATATTCGATAAGCGAGAGTACCAACACTTCTACCCAAGCGTCCCACTCCGCATGCCTCCCAAACGATCCCCGTCCACAGTTGAGCAAACAATACAAGCGATCAATGATGCAGGCATGAGCCCAGAGATGTCTCGATGGTGGCATGTACACGAACAGCAGCCTGAGTAGGCAAGGAGGGAGGGGGGGTGGGGGGGAGTGGCTGTACTCTGCCGGCGTTCTTGTGTAAGTTTATTCTTGAGTAGGTGCTGTATGCTTGCGCATCCGTGCCAGAGTTCGGCTACATCTGAATTATGGCTGGTGGCATGACCCTGGCACGTTTATGCACTGGTTTACGGATTCATGAGACGCAACGGTAAAAGCAAGCCGTTCATGAAACGCAACGGTAAAAGCAAGCCATTCATGAGATGCAACGGTACACGCAAGCCAGGCCCAGACGTAGGGCACCACTGTCCTATAGCTAGCGCAGCCCAGTCTGGCAAGCAGCGTGTGAGATGCGACATCTAGTGTCAGGGCAATATCACGGCATGCGACCAGTTTAGCTGGAGTAAAGCGGCTGCAAGCTGGTCCATGTACCTTTTCATCGTGATAGTTTGAAATTCGATTTGGTGCATCTTCCTAGCCAGACTGCTGTTGCAGCTTAGAGTTGGCGCCGTTGATATAGATTGGCGAAGCACTCTAGAAAAAATGCGAAGGTGATCCCAGTCTCGTTGAGCAATGCAGTTACAGCTGCATGATTCCCGAAAAGGTCCCAGTAAAAGTCCGAAGTACCCAACCAGTACCTCGCTATATATATGCTTTGTTCAGCTATGATCAGTCCGCCTTCTTCGTACTGCACTGTCTCTTTCTCTCTTATTCATGTCAGGCCAGGTACCTCGTTATGTCGAGGACTGACTAGGCTACTACAACAGCCGCTCCACTGACCTGCTTGTGATGGCCTGCTGGCAACACCACAGCGACGGCCAACGCCGTCAACTGAACTTTATTTATTCGTGTATGTTGGTGGAAGGCCACACCGCGGATTATGCGTTGGATTAGCGGAAAGAGTATGGGATACGACATTTGCTTGGCAATCATGTTCACTTGGCTTGGGTTGAAAGACAACTATGAAACTGTAATACCGGTATTGCCAGAAGGCTCGGCGCTCCTGTGGACCACAGGCTGTGGTGGCACATGTTCTCAAGGCCAGTGACACAACTGCATTAACACAACTGAAACGGCGCTGATTTGGCCATGGTGAATTCATGCAGCATTAATAGGTCCCGACCCCTCCGTCCTGGACAGCGCGCCCTGATTAATCCCTCTCCTTCCTGTGTTCGTCACCCCCCTGTTGCCCCCCTCCCCCTCCCCCAATCTCCACAATCCCGGACCCCTACCAGCTTGCCCTCACCCGCACCTGCATTTTACCCCCCGCCCCAGCCACTTCTGTTCGCAGGCCCCCTGGGGGAGGGGGTGCCGCTTGTTTGCCTTTGCTGTCATGGTCGTTGCCCATGACGTGCATGGTTGGCGACAGAGGGTGTGCATGCAGGGCTCCGGGGCGAGCTGGATTCCAGGGCCGGCTCTGTGTCAGGGTGTTTCTGATTTGCAGGTGCTGCGTTCGGGGCACGGTGGTTTGCTTGGCGAGTGAGTTCACTGTTGTCTGTGTGTTCAAGTACGGCGTTTGGGTCAGCAGGTGGTTATGGATGTGACGTCTGTCTGGAATGTGGTTGTTCGGTTGGTTTGTGGATTGCTTGGGTTCACTTGTGATTTTACCCCATGGCGCAGCCGGATTTTGGGTTGAACTCCATGTAACACCTTGAATAGTATGCACCATGGAACTTGACAAGCATACAGGGTCATGATATTTGAACTGGTTCTGCATCATCATCACATGCATGCGTGATCTGTTTGCTGGCCACACGATATGCACATTCACAGTCAAGCCACGATTTTACCAGCTTGCATGCACTCTATTGTTTTTTCAGCTCGGACGTGTCAAGGTGCATGCTGGTACTGCAGGGGAAACGCCTTCCCACAGGCGAGGCAGATCGTTCAACTGCCCAATCAGGAGGCACTCAGGGCCTGCAAAGGAGGAGTCCAAGCAAATGGGCACTGCGAACCGAAGAATAGACTGATATGGGTTGCAGTCATGTGCCGCAGGTGGGTGCGCGGGAAGGCAAGCAGCTAATGGAGTCGCAGACCACGCCACTCACCACCCCCCACACGCGTGCTCGTGCCAACCGTGCCAGGCGCGAGGTTGTTATGGCCTGTTGCCATGAGAAGCAGGACAGTGGACAGCTACCGAATCCGCACACATGCACCAACCCCGATGCCACCAGGCTTACACTGCACATACCACGCCACCGGTCAGAATTCAACAAGTGTGCACAACACGACTCGCAGATCATCCGACCATGCAGATCCATTGTGCCTCAGCTGCGATCCACAACAAGCGCATCGCGTATCACATACGGCGGCTGATCACCACCCGGCCAACCAGGCGCCAGGGCCGTCTACTGCCACTGCAAGCGCGACCTTCGCCTGCCAGCAGAGGCACCTGCATTTGGGTCAACATACCCATCCCACGCATACAGCACGACCCGGCTGAAGACCCGAGCAGCCTGGGAGCTGGCCCAAGAAGCAGTGCAGCTGCCACATCCGGCCCAGTGTAACGTACACGAGCGCTGCCCTCCGCGCAGTGGTTGGGCTCGGTCGACGTGCCCTCACCAGCGCGCCAGCGCCAGCGTGGTGCAGTCAATCTGGCGGCGTTCTGCATGTGCTGGGTTACGCTGAGGCCGTCGCACAGAGCAGCAGGAGGAGCGTCACATGTGAGAGTCTACAGCGCCTTCCGACATCGCGGCGGCCATGATGGAGTCCCGCACGGGGTCGAACCAGTGGTGGTCCATCGCCTCACGGCACGTGAGCCGCTCAGCGTGGTCGTAGCGCAGCACGCGAGCCAGGAAGTCAATGCCCTCCTCGCTGACGAGGTGTTCGTTCTCGCTGTTGATGAACTTGGTCCACGCCTTCTTGCTGTGCTCGCCGACGAGGGTGGCGAGCCCCGGGTCCAGAGTGATGCCGTACTTGCCGAGGTACTGGTACAGCTCCTCTGTCCCCAGGACCTGCACTCGCAGCGGTGAGCAGGGGGAAGACAGCGCAGGGCACCCCGGGCCTGTTGCTGGCGGGAAGCATGGATACGTGAATGCGTGGCAATAAGGACAGGCCATGGTCTGGCTGTAGACAATGGCTGTAGACAGATGTTGCGTGTATGTTGTGACTGATTGTTTGGGATGGTGAATGTATCACGTGACTGTGATCCTCTGTGCAATGTTTCTTATCCTCGCTCAGCCTTCGCGGTGCCACTCCTTTGATCCTATCTCTATGTGCTACAGCAGGCCCTGCAACGTCCATGATAACGCATGCGGCAGAGGAACGTCGTGGAACCTAATCGGCTGTGGATGAGGATGAGGTCAACGGGAACGCAACATCGTTTCAGACCAGGCCACAACCGCACCCCGACGAGGATTAATCATTATTGCCCCCACATGGGCCAACCATGTGGTCTGCTGAGGAGATGAGACAGTCGCACACGCACGAAGTCTGATGATCCAGACGTGCGTCACTAAAACAGGTGATTTCTGCACCACGCAGTCAGCCCTTAGCTTACGAATCATGCATGAACAACTTCGATTCACTCCATCCCTTCGCGTCGAGAGCAAGCATTCTCACTCGTCCACCGTCTCGGTCGCGAGGCGCCCTCACTTGACAGCGCGCCCGGCCACCGAATGCAGCAGCTGCTACGTTATTACGCATTCGACTACTCAACATCAAATTACATTGTATAGCGCTAGCAGATGTGCTAATTTCGCCGCCGAAGGCAGCATCACTTCAAATGGAGATCGTGCTGCTGGTGGAACCACAGTGGTGCAACAAACACACAAAAATACGAGTCGTTAAACAGAATATACGGCTGTTTCCAAACAGACGCGGCCTTTCGCCTGTGACATTGCTGTGTGATGGCGAGGTGGCGAAACGTGCCATGGGCGTCGCAGGACGTCTCGCACCTTCGCGATCTTGACCAGCTGATCAGCGTTGTCCGCGCCATAGAAGAACGGCTCCTTGCGGAACATCATACTGGCTAGGGTGCACCCTAACGACCATAGGTCCAGGCTGTAGTCATAGTCTTGAAGGTCAACAAGCAGCTCCGGGCCCTGCATGCAACCCCAGCACTTGCTCCTTCACAACTCAACTGTGTGCTGTCCACTGCATCCAGCCTCACACGACACACGACCTCGCCAGCCACCGCGCCACCGCAACGAATGATCATGAACACAATCATGGTTTGAGAAATACGAGCCCATGTCGCCATGAGCATCGCGCCGCATACACGCATTAGCCCACAAAGTCCGGTTGCCGGAGGTGTCAATGTCCTTATGGATACGGCGATGTAATCATACATACAAAGAAGCACAGGGTGTCTCCCCTCCTTGCCTCCAGGACTGTCATCCATCTGCCGCACGCCACACTGGAGACTGCAGTCCGCCACGGCACCGCCCTCGGGTGCCACGGCGGTCACAGAGCACCACAAATCGCACTCGCGTGCGAGTGTAATAGGGCCGCAGCAGAGGGTGAGCAGCGTGGGGGTGCGGACGGTCCTCGGACGGTGCAGGGGCGGAGGGGAGTGTGTACCTTGAAGTAGCGCGAGGCGACCCGGGTGTTGTACTCACGCTCTGGGAAGTAGAACTCGGCTAGGCCCCAGTCAATCAGGCGCAGGGTGCGCTTCTTGTGATCGATCATGATGTTGTGGGGCTTGACATCGCGGTGCATGATGCCCCGGCTGTGCGCAAAGTCCAGGGCCCTCAGGAGCTGAAACATGTAGTACCGAATATCGTAGTCTGTGAACGTCGGGTACAGCACCTGCAGGCCATGCACACTGAATGAGTACCTGCTCCAACCAAGTGTGCAATTCGTTCCAGGGCAGTGGAGCGCGACCGTTTGCCTCGGAGGTGAGCTGCACTGTGGTCACATTCGAGCATGCTCACCATGTCGCAGGAAGTAAGACACGATCAAGGGACGCTCGGGAACAGATGCCCCCATGATGCTTTCTGGCAAAACAGAAAATGTTAGCTGTGGCTGACACTACCAAACAACCGTGGTGCCATGGTGAACAGGTGATGACTCCGCAGCCCGGATGCAAGGCGGTGGACCGAGGGCAAGTGACACGAGGCGCCTGTTGTGGCCTGCACTTCCCAGGCAGAATTGCAGCTTCAGCAGCTGCATGACCTGGCAAGTGGCTGTCCTCGACACCTGCCTATCAGCTAGCCCTCAGAGCAGGCAATATTGCATGCTGAACCATAGCATGACACCACCGTGGTCTTTCAACTTGATTGTGATCACATGTGGGCTATGCAGCATGTCAATAGGCTGCAAGATCCACGCAATACTACGATAACATAGCACTCCTCCGTTGCATGTCACGTTGCATGTAGGAGTGCTGCATGTCACGTTGCATGCTCAGGCTGCAAAGGAACACCAGCGTTTCACAATTGGGTCTTAACATCTGGCCAACATGGTATGCCACAACTGCAACGAGAACCAAAAAAATTTATGAAGAGGAGACTACACAAGAAGAGCATGTGGTTTTGAGTTCTGCGAGCGCGGACAGGCCAGTGCCTCCATGACAAGCACCTCAGGAGCGGACCTTGAAATCAGTGTTGTTGACATGCTCAAAGATGAGTGAGGGGGTCTTGGATTGAGGATCGCGGACAACATCCAGAAGCTGAATGATGTTGGGACCGCCATACAGATTTTGAAGGATCTTGATTTCACGCTTGATCTGCACAACCATCAAGCGAGTCAATATCACACAAAGAAGGAAGGACGTCAATGGCCAATTGTGGAATAGATGTCCTTGACGGCTGGTCAACGATGTGGGGGAGCTTGGCTAGTGCTCAAACATTCTCACAGGTAACCTATGAAGCACACATGCAATTGCTAATTTTGTGGCGAACACATAACATCCATTGTATGCAAGGTCCTGCGAGTAGAAAGACAACAAAAGGTGTACAGCGGAGGTGAGGGTCACTCCAGTGAAAACAAAAGCCAATGGAACGCTGACAGCATCCAGAGTAACATTGATATTGGCGGGATTGACAAAGCTTCCGAAGTTGCCTCAGTGATTTGAACAGTGACATGATAAGAAAGGAACGCGTTCACAGTGTTCACTGGTGGATTTGGCTGGCTGGTCCACATCACCGTCCAGAGACAACAATTCTCAAGGAAGCTACAACAACTTGGAATGTATATCATCAAAATCAGGCTGCGGCATGCAAGGTCAGGTCTCGAGACAAGAATCAGGCCCTGTTGTCAGACCAGCAAGTTGCTACGACGACCAAACCCATTCACCGTCAGATGTAATTTGAGCACACGTAGCATGCAGTTTCAGTGATATGATCGATGTTTCCAGTATCTGTGGTGGCCTCTGGTAGCGGTGACAACTGCTTCAGCAATGGGTGTGACATACAGTTGGCTGCAAGAGACGCAGCAACACAGATCCACCGGAATGCAGCAGATAATATAAAAAATATTGTATTATAGGATGCGAAGCGGGCATACCTTCTTGTTTTTCACTGGTTTGAGGATCTTTATAACGCATTTGTTGTTGTTGCCCACATTCATTCCCTCGAAGACTTCGCTGTATTTGCCCCTGCCGACCTTCCGTATTACTTCATAGTTATCTTGCGATCTGCATAGTTGTATGCATATGTTTGATGCTCTATGGTAGCTGCAAACCATTGCGAGACCGCCTTGCGTTGTCAGGCTTCGCCGGCCCTGCGGTTGAAGTACAGGACAACCCTAACACTCGCATCCATCACAAAAAAACTCGTTGGTGATTATAGTGCAATTGGAAAGCATCCAGAGCTGTGAATGATCATAGGAAACGTGATCCTGATCCGTGATGTCGGACTCGAGCGCAGAGAGAACATTTGATGCTTAAGATAGATACAGCTTACCCCCATGATATTGCTAGACTCTCGTATTCCCAGTAATCGGCCGGCTCTTTTGTGTTCGCGTCAGCGTAGACGCGGCTGATCGAGGTTTCCCCGGTGGGACTCCGGCGCGCCTTCTGAAATCGTTGCGCCATCGGCTGACTTTGTTTAGGCGCGTTCGGAACAGGTGGCGTGCTTCCGTGCCAGAAGGCAGTCACACGCTGCGCTGTACGAGCTGCACTCCTCACTGTCCGAGACCTTCCAGGACAGCCACCACGCAACGGATTACCTTGTCCGGCTCCAAATACCTTCTGTCCTACGTGGTGCAGCATTTAATGGGCAGCCGCCCTTCCACATTTCACGAAACAGGCTTCAGCGCAAGGTACGGAGACCTAGGAAATGGGTTTGCAGCAATCAAGTTCGTTTCGGAAGACTATGACTGTTGATACTGCAGTGACTGTGTAAAGTAGGAAATGTCGCCGCTTCGCTCTGGAGTCGATCTGCCAGATTGGTCGCGGCTTTCGCCATTCGGCACAGGTTGCAAGCCGGCCGCTTCGAGACAACAATGCATGCACACGCGCCTCCGGGACAGCGCGCTGGTTAACGGTGCAGTGAGCGCATACGCGCACAACGTGGCAGCACTAAGCTCTGATCAAAGTTGCATAAAATACGAAAACTGAGGTTGTCCATTTTGCAGAAACGCGACCTGCTATGCCATTGTCGATCAAACCCTTGAGCAAGTCATCGTGACCAATATGTTCAGTTCTTCCCCTGCAAACGTTCCAGTGTTATTTCCTGGTATAATACATCAAGGCTCAACATGTGTACACAAATTCGTAAACGCGTGCGGGTGAAACCGGAGCAGCTTTCAGGTATGCAGTGGCCCAACGTGTATTATGATTATAGCTGCCGATTTCGAAACATTTGACAATCCACCGGATCTGTCAGCACCTTGACGAAGCTGATTTGATTACGCTCGTTGCAGTATAGTTTGTCCTGTATCCGGGGCGTTAGCAGCGTAATTTGGGTCAACAAGAGAAGCTGCCTGCTCGACTGGCACGTCATGGTGTTAGTACAGATATATTCTCGAAGCATGAGACATCAAGAGCGACGGCACACTATAGCTAGAACTATTGAAAGGGCCTGAATTTGATATTGTGCCTGCTTTGGGTCCTGTAGTCTCCCGCCTGAAGTTCGGCTTGCAGGCAAGCATGAGGCTCGTGAGCCAGCTCGCTTTTCCATCAGAGCCTTCATGCAGTAAGAGCGCTGTCATTCTGCCACCACTACATGACGCCAATCGGCGACTGGCTAACCAGCGTTTTCACGCTCGCCGTGCAGCATCTGGGCAATGGTGTCCAGTAAGACAGCTGCAGGATCTGGACAGCACGCCGATGTTCGCACAGCTAGTATGTGACATGGAAATGGACAGAAATTCAACCTTTCTTACAGGCGGTGCCGCTGTAAGGTTGCGGCTGAAGTCCATTTTCACAACCATTGTGTTAATCTTTTTTTGAGTTCCTGCAGCACACACAAGGCGTTCTCGGGCACTGTTTGTCCAGGTTCTTATAACACGTGGTATAAAACACTGCTGCCGAGCTCCCCGTAGTGCTGCCTCTGGACAATGCAGGACCACAGCAACCTGCTTGCCAACCCCACTGCCATCAGGCAAACGTGCCTGAGGGGGCAAAAAAAAAAAAACAGGTAATCGGGCATCACGCCATACCCAAACGGGCAACAACCAGGTCCACATGTGCTTCGTGCCCGTGGGGCAGTGCCCAGGTGAAGAAGCAATGCCTCCCTCTGTTAGGAGCACCCATCTACAATTCTGGGCTGGATTGAGGCGGCATGTGAAGGTCTGATGGGGTCGGGGGGGGGGGGGGGTGAATGGGGGACGAGGCGGGGCGGAGGGAGTGGGGGGACATAACCCAAGCATGCATGTTCATCAGCATGCAGAGGTGAACACTCACAACTTTAGGATGCCATAGATCTACGGAGGCAATTCCAATGCACAAATTGGCCTGAGAAACTGTGCAGAGAGGTATGGGACCTCCGGGCCACCCAAATGTGCACTCGCCTTGGAGTTGATTTGAATGGCTCGCATACGCCAACGGCAGGACTGTATTGTGGCGATCATAGGGCCTGTCCCGGACACCGCATGCAGGCCTGCTTCCGGCATCTCCCTGGTTCCAAACGTTGTTCCGAAACACCTTGCATAACAGAGTGTCACCACGAGTTTAACGAGGTGTGCCAGAGTTTGAGGTATGCGCACAGCCTTGGCATCCAGCCGCCATGACTTCAAGTATGTGCAGCAAGCTCTACAGGGAATATCAGCCTTCAGCCTGCTAAATAAAACGCGACAACACCATCCCAGCTGACCACGAGCAAAAGTGGTTTACACTCCCCTAGTAATACAGCCAACGTGCTCGGCACAGTCTAGCCATCTTCACCTGCCCTGTCAAGACACTGAGCTGTCAGACTACAGCGAGAACGGAATCCCAGTGACCCGCAAAATGCAGACCTGGCCGACATCTGGAATCCGCCTGCCTTGAACCCAGCTCTAAATGCATAACATAGTTGCCAACCAGCGGATCCTCTCCTTCTCTGCGCACAGAATAACCGCATCCCCTGTGCCGCCTACGCCACTTCCGCGTCCAGGTCATCTACAACATACCGCCTGTACCCAAACGCCACAAAGTCCCTGCTGTACAGAAAGTAAACCAAGTCCGCGACCTCCTGTGTATAGTACTGTTGCCACAGCAGGTGTGCCTGCGTGTCATGCGTGTCATGCGCTGCGCGCTCCATCCCCTCATCTCCCCCCGGGTCCCCACCACCGTCAACCGCGATGTGCGCTGCGTCCCGGTCATCGACCACCTCCGCCACCCTGAGGTCGTCCCCGAGGCCCCCTGACGCAACCAACTGCGCACGCACGCGGCGGCCGGCGCCGCTGCTTTCTGCCGACTTCCCCCCCGGCTCTACTGCCCCGTCCTTCCGCGTAAAACTGTCATAGTACTCGACACACGACATATTCGTTGGATTCCACCAGCACTGCGTGCCCTCCACCCACGCCCAGTCTAGCCCCTCCACCCCGGACGTTGCCCGCTCCTCAAACTCGACCCACTGTGGCCGCAGGTGCCGTTTCGTCTTGTACGAGTTCAGCGTGATGAAATGCCGACCCTCCCCGACGTACATGCGGCCGTGCAGCGTGTCCGCCCACCCCCCCTCCGTCCACCCCCGCAGCCCGAGCCCCTCCATCCAGCACGGGAACCACTCGTGCATCTCCTCCAGGCGGAGGTAGTAGTCATACTTGAAACTCTCCGTGCATATAGCGACCGCGGGCTGGAAGTGGCCATCAACGGCGTCAACGCCACACAGCGCGAGCGCGCGCACAAAGCTGTGGAAGTCCCGCACGCTCGCCTGCCACCGAGCGTGCGCCGGGAACTTCAGGTGCCTGTTGACGTTGTGAAACGTCCACTGGTCATGCCGGGCAGGATTGTCAATCATTTTGTCGAGGAAGCCGGAGAGCACCCGGACGTAAGGGTTACGGCCGATTACAAATGTCGGGATCGTTCTGGGGACTCGCGGCGGCGGGCTGACAGTTTCAGGCGCAGCTCCAGTGGCGGGCGGCTTATGCTCAGGTGCTTGCTGCCCGAGCGTGCTGTGTGGTGTGCGGCGGAACGAGGAGGGCAGTGAGGAGGAGCTGCGCATCTCGGGGGGCTGTGTTGATGTGGGGCGCCACACAGCAGGAGGGCTAGAATAGTCCCGCGACCATTGAAGTTTCCGCTGATGCGTGTGGGATGGGGGCGGGGAAGTGGGTGGCTGGGGACTCGCCGGAATGGCATAGTGCCAGATGTTGGGGTAGTCAGCGATGTGTGGATAGTAGAACTGGCCAAAGGCATCAGTGGAGTGCTGTATCGGATCTGAGATGATGGCGTGCAGCAGCTTGCGGAGGTTGGTGCAGCCAGACTTGGGGACTGTGCAGAGGACGAACGTGGCGGTGGTGTTTGACGAAACGACGACTGGCTGGCTGGGGCCGGCCTTTGCAATGACACCACACCGGCGCCCTGGTGTATGAGTGACAAAGTTTGACATGTCAAGGTCTGCCCAGTTGGATCGGTACTTGTTGAGGACTGTGGCACATCGAGGGGAGATGCGGCCTGAGAAGGAGAGCGGATTTGAAGGAAGCTGTCCGCAGGTCAGCGTCGTGCCGCAGGCTGTACCGTTGACTGGCGGGCGATTTGACCTTGCTGTAGCAATGGAGTTTCTGCAGGCATGGGCTGCTAGGCTGGGCTTGTCGGGAGCCTCGGCGCTCCATGCCGACGAGGTGAAAGCGCCTGCGGCCAGTGCTGTACACATGTACACGTGCGTTACGTGCCCGCGTTGAGCCTTCAGGAACTGTCACTGACAACGGGCAGGAGACATGCGACAAGGAGGTGGATCGCACTCAGAGACAGTAGCAATCGTAGCCGCTTGAGCCGCCCGCGCGCTTGGCAGTGCGTGAGCCTGTACGTGATGTACAGCATGGCGCAGCCTGAATACGCGATGCCTGCTCCGCTACATCAAAGGCAGCCGCGGGCTCCTGACTGAGTTTACTGACTGCCAACCCTCCAAATTAATTTCTGTGCGCTGTGCAGATATGTCCTGGCAGATATCATAGTCGCGCAGGCGGCGTCGGTGCCCAGCGCGGTGCGCATGTCCCCACTCAGAGTACGCGCTGCTATAGATAATGCATACTGCGCTGCTAATGCATCTGCGCAAATCCTGGATTAGCATGCTCACTCCATCCGGCAAGTACCTTCTGAGCATCGCTAGATTGCACCAAAATGCGGTAATATTATGCCCGGCGCCGCGCCTCGTGCACATGCGGGATGTCGTCGCACGAAGTTCGGAAGCACCGACGCTGCGGTGACTGGCGCAAGTGGTGGCTGTTGACGTCACCATTCTCGGCCTGTGTTGCAACGCGTCACCTGGACATCGATGCATGCCTCAACCCAACCCCTGGACCAATATTAATCATACAGTGCCCCAATCGTAGTAGATGCACACACCGACACACTCCAGGGAGCTGCGGTCCCAACCTAGAATCCTGCATACAAACCCCACCGTCGCCCAACAACTTGAGGCATGGCGTACGCGTGGGCAATCACCCATGACAGCAAAGGCGAGCACGCGGGGGCCCTGGGAGCGGCTTGCCCCTCCCGGGGGGGCGATCAGGCAGAGTTGGAGCGAGGGTGACGAGAAGGCAACTGACAGGGACGGGGCGGGAAGGGGCAGGCAGGTAGGGGTCAGTCGTGTGGAGAGTTGGAGACGGGAGGAAGGGGAAAGGGTGGAGTGGGAGCCGGACAGCGCTAGGGTCACCCTCTACGGTAGCTTTTTGCCAACTACGACGTAACGTTAGCTTACTTTACTTCTCGCTACTCCCTTTCGCATAATAGTGTCGTGGATGGGGTCCCCCCCCGCCCTGGTGGAAGTGGCTACCCCGCCCCCTTTCAAAGTTGTCCGCCCTTAGGGGTGCCATCGCCGAACGTTATGCGTCCGCCTTGAAAAAGAATGAAGGGGGCATCAGGCATTACGCCAAACATCCATTCCCACGTGGGACTGCACCCCAGCTGCGGCAGGTAGCTATAGGAGCGGACGAGTGCAAGACAGGAACGGAGGGGGGGGCCCACCGCCAAGGGCGGCATCAGGGAGGGGTGTCATGCAGCGGAGCCAGAACTCGAGCGCAGACCACTCGGGCGGACGTTCTGTGTTGCAACACAGAAGCAGGAACACAGAAGCAGGAAGAGGCGGCTGAGTGCAGACAGCACCGGACACCCCCAGCAAGAATGCTGCCACAAAAAATGAGGGAATCGGTCATCATGCCAAACCCAAATGGGCATCGGCCACAGCACCTCTACTGGTAGGGGCGGACAAGTGTAAGACGGGCGTAGGAGGGGGCGCAACCACACCCAGTGCAACTACACGTGTACCTAAGCACTGGTGTTTAAAAAGGCCAGGGGGTGGAGACCCATGCTCCAGGGCGCCAGCAAGGTTGAGGAGGAACGGGACAAGACATGCTGAGGCGGCATCCACTGGGGAACGGTCAGATGAAGAGGCAACTTGTAGCCCTGCTTCTGCCGGGGACACCTCAGAACGTTCGCTACGTGAAGCCATGGAAAGGTCTTTGCAGTCGGGGCCAGCCTGCCCCCTGGGACAGCATGCTCGGTAACGTCGCTAGGAGCCAATGTGCACATTACGCGATTGCGTGATGCTCACATTGAGATCATACAACTTACAGCATTCTTGGTTCTGTGCCATGACGGAAATATCTATGACAGAGTAGATTAACGCTCGAGCCAGTCATCGTGACCGAGACGTCGATTGCTGGCCCCGCAAGAGCCTGAGCATCTTGAATCTGGGTGGAGACGTCAGCTACAAGGCATGTCCACGGTGCTGCATATATGTGTGTGGCTAATAACGAAACCCCCCCTGTCTAAGCCCCCTTTGCGTCGGAAATAGCCTGACGTGAGTTGTTTGTTGGGCACTGCTGAACAGCTGCCATTTTTCAAGTTCCTGTCAAACTAACACACATGCCAGTGCTGTGACGATCGTGATAAGCTCGTGTCCCTTGCAACTGTCTGTGTTGTTTGTTGGGATGTTGCAGCTATGATTTGTGGGTACACCTGCACCCTCACCATAGTGTTGGTACAGATATATCCTCGCAGCCGCAGACAACGCCTTTGTACATACCTGTACACACCGACTACGGCTTACTACGTACTGGTGCACAAACTGCAAGCCTTAACAAACCGACCTGCTCAGATTGTGCATGCTGCACTGTTGGAACTCGGGTGTGCCCCGCATGGCAGCGGCCTAGGTGGATGTGCATTCACACGCAGCCTCCTGGTGATCATTGTGGCATGATGCCCGTTTCCTCTTGTTTTTTGTTGGTCTGGTCACCGTCTTCTCTGACCCCGATGGCGATGGTCACAGATGCAAAGGACAAGACAATGTTGAGCCAGACAAAAAAGGCCTCCTTGATCAGGAGGACGTGCATCTGCTGGCTCAGGATGTATGTTGGATGAGCTTCAGGAATGGCCTGGCCTATGTGTACACATGGGTTAATGCACCTTGCATCCGATTTCCAGGAACATCCCTGGTGATGTATTTCGCAGATGAACATCTTTGGAGGGATGCCGTAGCAAGTGTCACATTTACATTTACATTTACAGTCCGCATGCAATGCTTGACGCCCCACAAGCCCCTCTGAGCACGCAAATTGACAACGCAGGTGCCCGCACGAAGGGGTAGGAAACACGTCACGCAAGCAGGTAAATATGGTAGCTGGCAATGGCTGTGTTCCACTTGTGTCTGCGCGCTGGCAGTCCTTTCTTTTTCGTTCTGTGTCGAAGCCTATCACCAGTCCACCTTGAGCCATGAGCCGACCTTCGCAACCATGTACAGAGGCGATATAGTATTGCTGGAATATGTTACTCATTCATTAGCTTTGTTTTGCCGCTATATCGGTGCAAGGCAGACGACGTGCAACTGGGGGAAAGATCGTCGATTAAGCTATGGAAAATGAAATCGGCTGCTGCAATGACTCATATTAAAAGCTTATGCTTAGAACGAGTCGTGATCTGCCGGGTGGAACGAGAGCATGTCCATTCTGTTTGTCCGGTCAGCAGCCTCGCTCGGAGGTGCTCCACAGCGCAAGGTAATTTCTCTCTTTGTGTGTGAATATATGCTGACAGTGTGAAAATCAATCTCTGCTGATTGTGGCGGACCTTCACTAGCTGGGTGCATTTACAGCTTGTGCATCTACACGACGACTTGAAAGACCGTGCTAGCGGGGGCCAGAGCAAGCGTCATGTGGAATGTGTGCATGGAATCCGCTTTTAAGGATAGCTCTTTTCAACTGCAACAATGAAGACGACGTCTACGTGCGCATGCGTCGCTGAACAAAGCCGAACGTGCAAGCAGGTCGAGGCAATGCATGGCATGACCTGCATTCATGGCTTTAAGCAAAGAATGGGTCATGCCACAAACTTCACGCAATATTTCTATCATGTGATTCCTCTCAGTGCGTTCCAGGCAGGCACGGTCATGTGCTCAGGCCTCCATTATGGCCTGTGCTGCAGTAATGCAACAGCTTGCACGTACACACACGACGGGGCTTGATGAGAACATATCGCAAGGCGTGCCACTCCTCCTTCCAATTTGCAATCACTCTGATGCCATTGCTCCCGCAGCCCACCGACCTTGAAGCTGGCATGTGTGCACATAGGGCCTGCTGTTGTAATATTGAGAGACGGTGCATGAAGATACACACGTACAGTGAACTACCATGATTGCATATTTATGCTTTCCTTTGTCGTTTGACGAGGCTGTGGCGCATGAATCAGCCTGGGACCAGACAGCTGTAGTGAGGTCGCAACGGGTGATCAAATCATGCAGGCAGCCCTGGCGAAGCATGATGCTGATCTGCTGGAGCTCCGTGGTGATCGTGCATGCATGGTCAGCGACAGGACTAGCGTGCAGTCATGCATCAGGCCATGTAGTCTTTCTTTATTTTCTTTGATAGTTAGGCTTGCTACAGCTGTCCGCTTCAGCTGCATCAGCCCTGGGCGTTTCTTCAGCACGTTATCAGTCTGGGAATGAAGGAGTTTTGCCAGGTACATAACAAGGAACTCCACTGGCTTGAAGCTGGTCTAAGGTGCAGTGCGGAGTACATAGGTTTGGAATCGTGTCGTGTCGCCGTTGATGGATGACTGCTGTGTTGGCATGGTTTTGGGCAGTCTTCGCTGGAGGCTTGCAGCTTGCCAACTCAGGCAGTTGGTGCCTTCGTTGTGCATTGGCCTGGTTTAAATGCAGGTGGCCTGGTTTGACTGGAAAGGCATGCTCCTATGCAGAGTTGGGCCATGGCACTCTGAGGAAGCTTGTGACGCCATGTCAATATATGTCCACAGCATCAGAGGAGCATCCACCCATGACTTTCTACCTCGTCAAAAGTGATGTTGCCGTTTTCTGCGCTGCGACAACCCTGGTTAGGTGTGCTGTCTGTGTGGCTCATCCCGCAGATACTGTGAGCTGATGCACACGTCAGCAAGCGAGCGTCATTTGAGTGTCAGCAGCCATGCCCAAGGACAGCGGCCCTGATGCGAGCGGTGAGCTGTGTTGGTGAAAGGAAACCTTGTTCCATGCAGGGTAGATTCCAGGTGATTCCTGTACAGCCAGAACCTGACCATCATGAGGCAGGTGCAGATGAGGTTGCAGGCACTCCAACTACTCTCCTGCAATCTGATATCGCAAGTATTATGGCTGGTGGAGTGCTGCTGAAACGTTGATGTCAGCAGGGTTATTCTCTTCAGTGTTTCTAGCCGCCCTCACGCAATTTGCATGGCAGCTGCACTCTTAAGTCAACTTAAACGCAGGCCCCTGCATGCAGGCAACTGGACGGGGGCAGGTGGTGTAGGCGCGGTGTGTGCACATGTGGATTGATGTTGCACCGGTTGCCCGGGATCAGTCCTCAGTGGCTCCACGATAAACTCATATGGTCGATGTTGTTGAATGTACTTGTCGCGCCTCCGCTTCTCCAGCTCTCGACTTGGTTTCATGTTTGGTTTGTGTCGAGTCGCATGCCTACCCTATGCACCACCGTGTCAACAGCATGTTCCGTTAAACACTCGATTGTACTTTTCATTTCATGTTATTCTCATACCTCCATGCGACAACTTAGCTGTGGTGGCATGCAGACCGTACAGCTTGTTTACTGTGCGACTGCCTGGCAACCGGTGTTGGACAGCCCGTTTCGCGGTAGCGTCCCCGCGGCTGATGATCTGTCGCATCAACCTCCGCAGAAGCACAGTAGGGGTGAAGAATCCCTTCTAAGCTGGCACAAGCTGCATGGTCGACGGAAGAGCCGCACCTAATTGTGCAGATCTGCAGGGAGAATGACCCATGAGCACAACGTGGCACGCACAGACCGGAACTGGCAATCGCCACACACTAGCAATACTAACATTCGTGTTGTTGGCATGAAATAGGTGTTCTTGGGGTGTTATGGGGTGTTGATGTAATTTGCGGGTATGTTTTCAAGGGTCAGCGAACACCACGATAACACCAAGTGGCGGGCTGGTACCCCGGTGCTACACGCCGTTTCGGCAAAAACACCGAGCCAACACTGACCCAGGTCGCGCGGTACAACATTCACTTTGCTTGCGCAAACGTATCAGCTGTTGCGGTACGTTTCATACATAAGACCTTGTTGGATATATCTTGCAATGCTGGTGTCTTTGGATGCGTGATGCCGAAGTTATGGGCGGAAAGGCTGGAGACGTACACCAGCCATACATACAATAACACCCGCTCGGACACGAAAACACCACGCATTCGACCAGCAACACCTGATTAACACTTGCATGATTCTAGCCACTGCAGCTCCGCCTGGGGCGGCCCACCTGCTGCAGCACTGATCCTTCACGATATGGCAACACTAATTTTAACTACTTCGTTAGTGCTACGTTTGCTGTGTATGTTTGCGGTACCTGGGGTTTGCTGTGTGCGCGGGAGGCTGGTAATGTGCCTCGACTGCGTCTTGTCCCTGCATGACAATGGTGCGTGCTATGGATAAGCATGTTAACTGTTTCGTACGTACGAGTGCATGTCTATACCTGCAGATCATTCTGTGCATGTGGTCCTGCTCACGGCCATCCCGTAGACAAGGTCCGGATCCGCAGCGTGCATGTTGCCGAAACGAGTGCCTCAACCTTCACAGGATTGGACGTGTCAGTGGATAATTTACTAACTTGAAATTCATGTGTCGTACCACACCAGCTGAGTTTTCTGTGTTGGCTAGCGTCGCGGTGTTGACGGTGAACGTGTCAGGTGAAGACATCGGTACCACCAGCCGGTCGCAAAGAGTGCAGAACTTCCCAGACCGCAAGTACAAGAACAATAAATTCCATAAATGAAAGAATGTAAGCGTTTGTGATCTGTTGCGACTTATGTCAGGTCAGCCGGTGCCTGTAACTTGCAACGTTCAGTTCCACGTTGACATGAAAGACAGGCAATAGGCGATTCAGTCAGGTCCAGCTAACTTCTTATACTATCATAAGAAGGCTACATGCTTCACGAGCCTATTGCTTTGGTGCTGAGTGCATCTCTGGGATGCACAGGCTGCTCGGTGTGCAGAGTCCAGCATGTGGCGAAGGGGCCAACGCCATGGCACTCAACGTCTGAATACATCGGAAACGGCCACTGGCATCTGCCGAGCTCGCGGAAAAGCGCTACGTGTATTTTGTATGCAAGTACTTGTCGTTGGAGCGTTAAATTGCCCGGATCGGACACCACTGCTCCGGCTCTAGCGTAATAGAGAGGCTGCGGAGTAGGGCAGGCGTTCCCGCGGTGTTCTTGGCATGCGCGCAGTCGAGAACACCACGACAGTCGCAGACAACAATGCACACAGCAGATCACACAGAAATCAATCCGCGAAACAAAAAACAGATATAACACTGTCTCAGTACATTCTACGTCATGGGGGCAATGTCCGGCGGATGTCCGGTGCAGTGCAACACCTCCATAACACCTGCTTGCGGCCGACAACACGAACGTCAGTGATTTGCCCCCTGCAAGGCGGCTTCTTCTTCCGCGCAGGGCTATGCAAGGACTGGCCTTCACAACCGCCACTTCCGTGCCAGGCTGTTCTCTCGCCCCCTCCGTGCTGGACAGCTCTACCTCCCCAGCCCCTCTCCAGGCCCTATTCGCCAATCCCCCTGCTGCCAGCTTCCCCTCCCTCCCCGTTTCCAATCTCCACATCTGTCGTGCCCGCTCTTACCCGCAATGGAGTTTGACCCCCTGCCAAACTCGCCCCAGTAAATTCGGTTCGCGGGCCCCCGGGGGAAGGGGGGGCCGAAGGGGGGGCCGAAGGGGGGGCCGCGCTGGCCTTTGCCGTCATGGGTGGGGCCGCGTGCTGGCCTTTGCCGTCATGGGTGGGGCCGCGCTGGCCTTTGCCGTCATGGGTGGGCCGCGCTGGCCTTTGCCGTCATGGGTGGGGCCGCGCTGGCCTTTGCCGTCATGGGTTGGTGGCCCGACGGTGGGGGGTGCATGCATGGCTCTGGGGCGAGCTGGATTCCAGGGCCGGCTCTGTTTGTGTAAGGGTGTCTGT
>JAUMHO010062731.1:0-22483 GCA_032360965.1 Ulva armoricana
TTTTCGTGTGCTTTGGTTGGCTTGTGATTCACCCCTTGGCGCTGCCGGGATTTTGTGCTGATCTCCGTGTAACACAAGCCAGGTGCGTGTCAGCTTGCCATATACCTCAAGTGCTTACGCATCCGGCTATCCAAGTGTACCCGGCTCCCAATCCCCCATCCCGGTTATGATGCGGTTCTGCCATAGGAGGAGCCTGGGGTATACCTTTATGCATGAATCTGACCGTGCTCGCAGGAACCTTCGCACGCCTGGCCCTGCTACACGCAGACTATTACGTTCACTTTCAATACAACTCTGGCGTGTAGTGCCTCTGCGGCGTTCAGGTAAAGCAGCGCCGAACCGACCTATCAGGAGATTCAGCAGCGCTGCCCCATACAAGAAAGCCAGCGCTGGCCCTGACTCGTTAGTACCTGAAACTCATTCCTGTATATCTTGGCAGCAGGGCCAGACCTGCGCTGCCGTGGTTCGGCAGCGTCAGCCTGCGTAGGTGAAACTTTAGCCTGGCGCTGCTCCACTGAGACACGTCACGTCTCCATTGCAGGTACATCATCGTAAAATATCTATAATGGCTCAACACTCTCAGGGATGGTGCTTTGCTGGCCTTTTCGTCCACTTCCAGCCAAGGCATCCATCCACTTGTCGTGACTGTGCTTACGACGTCCATCTTGTGACCACCATTGCCACCGAAGCAATTCAATATGATAAAATAAGACCATTCGTGAAGCGGTCCGGAGTTGTGGTGTCCGCAGACTACCTAACACGGCCGCTGCTGTACATCGATGCTGTTGCTTGCCTGTGCGTTACCCCTTGGCGATGCCGGATTATTGTTTCATTCTCCTTGTAAAGCACCAGACAGGTGCTAGCTGCGGAAATTCTGCCCATTTCGGAAACACTGTATGCAAGACTCTTTGGAGAACCGGTCCACTGTAGCCTGCAAGTGGTCGATGATCTGCTGGCAGTGGTGTAAATACATGGCCCTTCAGAAGGGGGATGACGAGGCATGCTTCCATGGCATCTCTTTGGACCCCACCCGGGCCCGCTGCGCCCCTGTAGGGCCACTGCCCCCTCCCCCCAGCGAGATACTATATTGCACCTCCATCTCCCCGCCTGGACATCACTCCCGTCTTGCCATCATGGTTTTTTTCCTCCCTCATATTTGCCTTCTCCCCTACACCTTCTCACGAGGAGTGCCGAATCTTTACTTCCATGATCTGTCCCTCCCTCATGCCTACGCCTGAGAATTGCTGTTGTGAGTGCAAGCCCGTCCGTCCACGTAGCCCGACTGCCTGTATGTGATGAAACACTTGGTAATTTAATGGTAGTGTAATGGACCGTCATCAACAGCGAGGACTCTGTGCTGACTGAAGCGCTGCAATTGCTGTGCAGCCTGCTAGTGTTCTCAAAGGTTCTGTGCAACTATTGTGGATATTACTTATTTGAGTGGATTGATTCTGGACATGCCTGTAGGCCGCCGTTCTGTCGCAACCACTCTGTCTGTGTGTTGCATTCCTGCTGTGTTCCTCTTGACATGTACAGGCTCCTGTGGCCCTCCATTTTGTACCGTAGCAGGTCTGATGCTCTGTAATAGTTTGACAGGTGAGCACCACTGGTACACTCCTTTAACCTACATATTCGGTATCAACATACCATTTGCCCACGGTAGCCTTGCCAGAGCAGCAGCATGTGGTGTATACATACCTCTCATGCTGCACTCGACATGATTGGCATCGATGCACTCCGGACCAGAACTTCGGTGCAGTTTGTCGGAGTCGTGGAAGCATTCGAAGCTGATATGCAGGTGACATAGCTGGACGGCGTAACACATCTGGTGCACTGTGTCCAAGCCTTTGAAAAACGGAGCGATTGAGCAGGGCTGAACACATCAGGGTCAACTTTATGTGCAGGGTGGCACCAGTGTTCATTACCAGACAATAGAGTGCTGTGGCATGAGCATGCACGTCTGCCTCCATCAGGTCAGATGGCACATGAGTATCACAAGGCACATGAGTACCCGCAAATGCATAGCCGACCACACAGTCGGCATACCTGGCTGGCAGTACACGTTCTGTGATATTTGCGGAGACATTGGCACATTGAATGACCCTCTATGTTTAATGCGCGCATAATCTGCGCCAGCCAGGCGTGTGGTTAAATGTTCACAGCTTTACCTGGTCACATGTATGGCGATAGAATTATGCAGAGAAGGGAACATGTATTTCCTTCTGTGATTATAGGAAACAAACTATAGCATAGGATATCACCATCGACTGTGCCTGATTGGTTCTTTCACTTCTTTACCTCTTGCATCTGCTCTTGGACTTTCTGTTCCAATTCGGATGACAGCTCTCCAAATCGAACACCCACTCGTTGAGAATGTTTCATAAACTTTTCTGCGCATTTGCTTATACACTGCAAGCGTAATGAAGCTGTTTGGATTATTCCATGTGAACGGAAACAGGTGAGTGCAGCCTTGATATAAGGATCATGGAGCAAACCTTTTCTTCTCCAAGGTCAAGTTCCCGTCGACGAAACTCGGTGACACAATCTTCAAAACATCTGGCCACAACGTTGTTGTATAAGGTCAAGCTGCAAAAGCAGGGGCACAGTGAACTGCTGCACAAACCGGCTGGGAAGGGATAGACGGCAGACGAAGCGACATAGTGTAGGTGGGCAGGTGAAACATCCAAGTAATGTTAAATGTTCTGTACCAGATGGGCATGGGCGTAAACTACTTCCAATATGTCAGGTCCTACCTGTCCCTAGCTTGCATTCGCTCTATTGTTTCAAGCAGCTTTTCCTTGTGCGCCACTGGCAAGTCTTCAATCCCATCCATAGGAATCATTTTAGAAAGAATCTGTCTGGATGCACGAACACTGTTTGTCGCAGGTGGATAAATGTGGGAGCAAACCGCCGTTAGGTCACTAACTGGCACATCCACAAGCATACATGATACAATACACTACACATGCCATGTTAGCAATGGCATCTCCATGCTGAGTGTCTAGCCAACGCTGCAGAGATATCTTGGGGCTGGGCACTTCCTACGATCGCCATGCATAGCATGTTCTCCGCTGTGTTGCGCGTTGCGCGTTGGGTGTGCAACACCTTCATCGTTGCAGTCCACATGAATAGCTATACGCTACGAGTAAAATTTCACGTGCAGCAGTAAGTATAACGCGGTCACAGCCTAGAGAACTCTCTACAGGCGTAGCATTCTCAGCTTGTAGATCCATTGCTGTTGTTCATGCTTCTACACCGAGAATTTGTTAAACAGGAAGACTATCAAGTTTTGATGGCTTGATGAGCTTGACGACGCCTATGCCTGGCGTGGACACTTGTGGCTGGTCCCCTGCGTCAGCATAAGAGTCAACTTGACATCGGGGCAGATACCTCTTCGAGGGTGAGACACCAGCTTGATTTCTACAAATTTGTGTATCTGGCTCACTGATAATTATCCAGCCAACACATGTTGAATGCAAGCCTCGCGTGGGCGTGTGAAAACGCAGCTAGGCAGCACGTGTTCTTCTCCAGTACAAGCCATACTGAACATTTCCCGTAATTGCCTGCAGATCTATCTAACAAGCGATTCGATCAGCCTGATTTGGTCAACATTGTATCGCAGCAATCCATCCGCTGTCGCTCCAGCGATGGCGACGTGGAACGCGACCAGGGTGATGGGCGCTAGCGGTAACAGGACAGCACGCGTAGTTGCATGTGCAAAAGGGTATGATTTTCAGGGCTTAGATATCTTAAATCCAGCCGCCAGTGTTCCACGACAGGCACGAAATGCGGAGGACTCCGGACTACAAGACACATGGTCGAGAGACTTTGGGGAGCCCGGCGGTGAAAAGGGGCTTGAAGTTGAGGTGAAAGTCAACGCTGACAACCAGTCATCTGTCATTGATGGCATGGAGCCAGGACTGCACTCAGAAGGTGTGCAAACACATTTCAAGTCTGTAAAGTGAAGTGCATGCTTGAGCATGCTGTGACCAGGGGACAATGCCAATGACTCACTCAATGCAGGTGCAAGTAAAGAACACCCAGATAGGATTCGGAATCGTGTGGGTAACATGCGTAATCACTACAGGCATAGCACCCGGGATCGTAATTTAAACGACGGGGGAAAGGGAGGGCGAGGTACAGGGAACCAAGGCGCGGGGAAGCAAGGTAACAGAACTGGTGGCAGATTTAAAGATCATCATAAGACTCGCCGACGCCACGGCAGCATGTCCAATGGTAGGCCTGGTGTCTGGGACTTGCCTGGTGTTGAATTAGCTGCTGCTGCAGCAGAGCGGCAGCGGACCCGTGTGCGGCTGTCAAGATCAGGAAGTCTGTCCGGGGGGGATCGCGCAAAGTCTGACAGGGGCAAGGAAATGCGCGCAACGCGAGAAGCTCAGCCTCAGAAGTTTGGCAGTGGTACAGGTGCTCGAGATCGGCCATTCGACGTCAGAAAAATAGGACAACAGCATACTCACGTCGGCAGCACCGTTCGTAACCGTCATACTGGCTTGGGTGATCGCACTGGGTCCAAGAATCAGCAGCATGCACCTGGGAGAGGTCAACGACAGGCCCAAGGAGGGGTGGGGAAATGGATGGACAGGGGTGGAGAACGCAGAGGACGGGAAAGCAGAAGTGATAGTCTGCGCAGGTCAAGGAGCCTGGACTCAGCCAGCTCAAAGAGACGTCCCCAGCTGTCGTTTCGGCAAGACCGCTGGCAGCATGCAATGGCAAATTACCGCTGTTTAGATCGTAAACTGAGACAATTTGAACACTTCGAGAAGCTGATGGAGGATGGGACGCCTGGTGCTCCAGCAGATGCTATCTACAGTGTGCTTGCTGGCCCTACCAATGCCAAGGCTGACGACTTGCTAGATCGCCTGCACAGCACGCAGCGCATGCACTTTGACGGTCAGAGAACGGCTTCCAGTGTGCCCAGATCAGAAAAAGACAATCCTTGGTGGTTTGGGGATGATGATGTCACTGAATCATTGCATATGTATGAGACCGAGTATGCGCATTTTATATCCGATGATGGCACACCGTTTGTTGGCAGCAGGCCTGGCCGTGCTACTGATGTTGACTCGTCGGACTGGCGGCTGGGTCACCATCCTGAGCCTAATGATAGTCTGACGGGTGAGCTTGATGCTTTGCTTGACGTTATTGAGGGCACCACGAATCCTTCAGCAGGTCAAATTCAGTTTTCTGGCGAGCCATGGCCTATGGATGGTTCTGTTCCAGTGCCACCTGACCAATTTGTACAACCGCGCAATGGCAATAGGATTCAGGGTCAGAGTATGGCAGTGGAACCACAGCCTGATGTGTGGCCAGTGGATCCCGCTGAGTTAGGTCAATATCCAGCCGATGACGCAGACATGGATATCTATGGCCGTATCCTGTTGCATTCGTTCAGTCCCATGGGACAGAACATACCACAGACTGCTTGGTCACTGGTGGGGGTTCAAATGCATCTACACACTAACGGACCACCACAGGTGCCACAGATGCGTAGGCATGTAGGCTGTGGAGGATATGATGAGGAAAGATTATTGATGATGCTCAACGTAACTGAGTATAAACTAGCAACACCTCGGGATTGAGTATGATGTACAAAATTTGGTTGAGCAGCCAAGCCACTCGACACTTCTTGTTGCCTTGCGTTTTGTCTGAGTGAATGCTTTCTTGCTTCCATGGACCGATTTGATTACATTCCACCATCATTTCTGAACCCACCGACCACCCTATTTTACAGACCAGTGCCGCAGCATGTGCTGAGAACGAAATGCCACCTGAACTGTGAATTTAAGAAGCATAACGACCAAATAAGCGAATTCAGGACGAGTTCCAACATTTCTATTTCAAGTTTCAAAATGGATGCCTTGTGGGACAAATGGCATTGTGAACACCAAGACGGATTGAACTCCATCATGCTTCTAGAAGGAGAAGTGCAGCCTGGCATCCCGTTTTAAGTTTATTATTGTTATTCCCAACCTCCCGGTCATCCTCGATGTCTATCCATTTCTTTAGCTGCGCTGCGATGGTTGTTCTCACTGCTTCAGCAACCTGCACATCATGAAATGTGCCCTAGCAATCGTAATTACACATACAGTCCACAGGGAAGGAAAGGACAACTTACACCAACATCCAGTGAATCAAACAAGTCGGCGATCCAGCTGTGACCGCCAGGCGAGTTGGTGCTCACGGATTGCTGTTGCTGATGCCCTAGTATCAGAATACTTGGTTTGATAAGCATCCCCATCGCTTTCTCTGCCTGCTGATATGAACGCATTGGCGTGTGCATTGGTGTGGATCCTTTGTCAGCGCTGGCATCATCAGTGTCGACATAGATGCAGCCTGTGAGGGAGGCGCAGGCAAGGTCTGCCAGATGTGTTTTGGCATTAACAGCCGCACCATGACATCCACAAGTGGCGTGTAAAATTGCCAAGGATGTTCCCACTCCGCCTAGCAGTGATAACACATCACCGTCCACATGAAACAGTCCCATGCCTGCAAATTAATATGGGGATCAAGACATAATCTGTTTGTACCTTGAGCACACAACCAAGGCAGTACCACACCTCTGAAGATAGCCTGCACACCCAACTTGCTGCATATTGCCACATCGACACAGTCATGATTCAACTCGTGTACCTCAACATCCTTACCAGACTTGAATTTGAACATGTGCGCGTGCAGAGCTATAAGCTGCTGCAGCGCTTGCCATGCCATCCGGCAAGCACCTGCAGCAGACTGGGTATCCACCGCAGTGTCGCATTCACTCCTCTCTGCCACTAGCTCCTCGACAACATCCACTGCAGTGTTTGCTGCAACCGCAAGGTCATACACTGCATCACAGACAATTCTGAGCATCGTTGCTTGTGGGTATGCTATATTTGCTTCCACTCTGGAAACTGTGCCACCCTGAGCTTTCTTCTTTGATGTCTTAAATTTGACATCAGAAAGCTTCATACTCCTTTCGATAAGCTTTGAGCAGATTTTGGCGATTTCAGATGGGGCAGCGACTTGCTGCATCCCGACCTCGACATGGTTTATGATGGCGCTGCGCACACTTTCTGCATGAGATTTAATGGATTCATATGGAGACACCCCTTGGTTTACTCTTGCTTCACAAGCAAGCGCGGAGATGATAAATACGCTCCTTTCCACAAGCAGTGCATCATGCCGGAAGTCATGTTTGTCTGTAGCTCTAGGAGAGTCTGGATCTGCAAGCTGACTCACGAATTGGGTCATCACGTCGAAAAGCCAGCTCAAGGATTTCTCGTTCTGCAAACTGCTTGCAAACATTCTCTGACTCGACGCATCCCTTGTTGCCATTGCCAACAGCACCAGTGCACCAGACACCTGCAATTTGCACCAAGACATGATCGTGCCAGCTCTCAGATGGTACTGCTTATGTATGTTCAAGACTGTATCCTCACGCACGTTTAGACTGGATGGCTGTACTTCCAAGCAGCATAGTTTGTTCCGCCCCCGCCTCCGTTTTCCTTCTGTTGTCACCTGACCTTCTGTGGCTGTCAATGTGTCTGCTAGCAGAGACACAAACTCTTGAGGTTTACATTTTAAAACAAGATCCACAGCTTGGCATATGACTGAACTATTTGCCAAATGATTTCCAGACAGTCGGCCCTGCACACAACATATTAGCGATTGGGATCGACAGCGGCTGACAAACAGTTTGTTCCAAAACTGACGGTGTTAGGAATGCAGTGCAATGGAAGGCATGCTAAAGCGCTTTAGAAGCTTGCCTGGCGAGGAATGCCATGAACATGGATGCAGACAGAGCGCTGGCCAGGCTTTTTTATTCCAGGAAGATACAGGTATCCACCTTGCAAATTATTTAAACAGCGCTGGCACAACTGTTCAGAAGCATTCGTTGACGACGTGGAACACCCAATTGACAACACGACTTGAGCAGCCTGCACCAGTTTCCACTGTCAAGAAATTTTGGCAATGGAAGATGGATGGAAGCACTGCTAGTGAATCAGCATTGCATGCCTACCTGAATACTTGGTGCCTTTTCCAGCAGTGAAACCAGTGCATGTGCGACCAAGGTGTGAGACAGCGGCTGCACAATGGCAGCTTCCTTTGTACGACCACGTGCTTTACCCTTTCTGGTTTTGGATCTTTTAATATCTGACAAAATGTCCGATCTACCAGCTTGCAACAGCTCTTCATGCAATGGTATCAGCAGCGCTTGTAAGCCAGCCAAAAGGCTGGTCCATTCCTCTGCGGACTCAACGTCCTCGAGCACAGCTGTGTCTGGAGCTTCAATTGCACGAGGCCGTTTCATACCACCGCCATCATTACATCCGTCCATGCCTGTATTGCAGGTCATGTTTGAGGAAGTTGATCACCGACTTCGTCATCCACACATGCAGCCACTGTGCACACCTTGGGAGGAGGACGTCTGATCTTCGGCCTCATCACTGTTTTCGCTCTGATGTGCTATTGCTGAAGTGCCCGTGCGGTTGTGTTCTCCGATCCGGCATTCGATCAGATGTGTTGTCAGCAAAGTGGACCACGAAGCAATCAGGTTCAGTGAGACACCTTCGGCTTGCCTGCTTGCAGCTTGTTCAGCAAGAAACTTGCAGAATGCAACCCCAGCTGAAGTGTTATCTCGCAGCAGCTGCAGAAGCCCGACACAGCCCTGAAACATTATGTTATTGGAAGTAGTGAGTTGTGAACATGCATAACTGTGCCAGCTAAACGTTTGTTTGCACACCTCCAGGCTGCTGCTTGCTCCACAATCAATATACTGTGAAAACAGCATCGCCTGCACAATCTTCGCAACTGCATCGCAGTCTTTAGCCATCACGGAAAGGAGCTCAGGAACTGGGACAATGTTCCACCATTTGAATGCCTTGATTTGACTCACCCGCATCATGAGTGATGCCATACGCATTCGCACGTTTGCGTTGGGATCAAACATGACCCGCCGCAGATTTGGCAGAAGTAGCGCCATCGATTGCTGTGCCTACAGACAAACAAAGCCACTCTTTGCAAGCTGGTGAAAGAAAAACACGACCAGACACAGAAATGCGACAGGGACCAGAAACGCGCAGAACATGAAGCTGGAAAGGATCGCACCAATGGATTGTCCACCAGCAAGCCCAGGCCTTCAATCAAAGCCATACGGACTTTTGGTGCATCTGCATCAAATGCAGTGTCTTGCAATAAAACCATAATCCTGCTGATTGCCTGACCAGGCAGCAGCTCCCACCAGGACGTCAACAGTTCACAAGCACCCCAAGCAGCAGCTGCTCGGACTTCTGCGTTAGGATCTCGCAGTGCCTTCATCAAGTGTGTAAGCTGCATGTTGATACTTTCTTCGGTCTCTACATTTCCTGTTGTGTCCTGCATGTCCACAGCATCCAAGTGGATCAACCATCACATTTAACACGTCCAACATACGTGTGGATTTCTGCTGAATGCCCTCACACCTGAATAGGGAATGCTTCCAGCAAGATCCCAAGAGCGTTCAGGCGCACTTGAAAGTGTGCAGCTTTCAGGTGGCACCAAAGAATTGGTTCATATAGACGGTGCAGTAAAAAGCCAACGCCATGAAAGCGCCTTTGCTCGTGCAGATAGTTTAGCACTTTGCGCATGTTGATACTCATCTGAGTGCTTTGTGCCATGATCGCATCGTGCATGAGTTGCTGAATGCAGCCTTCGATGTGATCTTTGCTTTGTTCTGACCGGATCTGCCATGCCTTAAATAGAATCTCTCCTGCAGAAGCAAATAAACTGTTCCATCCATTGACTGAAGTTACAACTAACACTGTCTGCCAAATCATACCGAAAGCATCCATCATAGATGATTTGCCAACGCAGATTTGTCCCTTCATTGCCCTCACCAAACGACGTGCAAGATCAGCATCCATCTCAAAGAAATATGCAAGAGTGCGCCTGCCCTCTGCGCATCGTAAAAATGTTGGTGTGATGCAGGCCGACAGAATCATGTTTACTGTGTCCTGTGACTCTGGTTGTTTCAGATCTAGGATTCCAAACGCCTCGCGCACAGCATGCAACCTCTTCACATCTGCAGCCTTCCCTTCGATTGCGCGCCAGAGTAGAAATGGCCCCTGGACGTGCAGAGGCGTTGGTCACACGCACGCTTGCGCACTGAATCAAGTACATGTTTGCAACGTACCAATTGGACCACAACCTCCGCGGCCCTTGGCGCCTCCATAAGCCAGTAGTCAATCAGAAGTTTAGCAACAGCCTCTTGAACAGCCAAAGGCCCGGAAATTGCCAGCAGTCCGTTGTCGTGCAGTTCGAAAACAATTGATGTCAACCCATTTGGCACATTGGCTTTCGTGGATTCCAATAATACTTTGATAACGGATGCTCCAGACTTGATCAACGTTGCTGCCTCTACCGCAGCCTGGGGTGGTTTACTAGGTCTGGTGTTTTCATCCTCGGCTGCGACCAGCGCATCAAGGGCGCCCTTTATCTGCAGCAAAATTCGCGGAAATGAGAAATTCTGGAACATCTGGAACATGATTACAGCACCTGGTATCATGTCGCGTGCCTTGATGTGCAGTGCTCCTGCTACAGTGTCAACTTGCTCCAAAGTCAGGTTGCTGATGCAGTCAACGATGTCGTTCTTGCTGGCCTGCACGTGGCACAATTGCGAAAGTATGGACCAGCATTGGCTTGGCTTGCTCAGGATCATGATCATGGCAAGCGCTTGCAGACCTGGTTGGACAGCCAGCGACCTGCCGCGCAGATGTCCCCGCTGCACAACAGCTCAATCGCTGGTGCAGCAGCCTTCGTAGCTTTCAGGTTTATCATCGGCATCGAATAGTAATTTCAAATAACTTATCCATCTACGTAATGTCTCGCGTTCTGGCAGGCACACTCATCGGCGCTGGCGCCTGTATTGCTTGACGCAGGCGGGGCATCGAGTTGCACGAACAAGAAGCACAATGGCTCTCGGGGGGCCTAAGGGCACTGCGAGCATCTGAGTGTCTGATCGCTGCAGCGCTGGGACCTGCAAAGCACCAAGCTCAACGGTGCGCTGCATGGACACCGATGTTGACATGCGACATATGCGGGGAGCTCAGGTTCGAATCAGAGGAACCGCTTCTCAGTTGGGGACGACAGCGTCTCTCAAACTGTGCAAGGCATCGTCTTGAATGGATGCTCTTTGTCAGTCCGCGTGGACGGAGAGACATGATCGTCGCTTGCAGCCTTGGTGCAGCGGTGTTCATTAACATCTGGCACGCGCAGCTTCTCTTGCTACAAGCCATCAACAGGTCGAAGAAGATATGACTGAAAGAGAGGAACACAGTAAATGGCATGCTCTTTTGCAGCCGATTCGTGATCTAGAGAAGAACTGGGACATTGACATTGCTGGAGAACTAGCAGACTACCTGGAGGAATTATCACACGTTACCTTCGAAGTTGACGGAATTTGTAATCTAGACTTCGCGGAAGCTGCCTTGGTGGTTCATAGCTCATCATGTACATACGGAAAAAAGGTCGAGCACCTTTTGAAGCTGACGGTGTCGGCCCTGGAGAACGTCAGGCAGAAGCATCAGAAAAAGAACTCTGGGAAACGCAGGAAGGTGCGGCGAGCATCCTGTGATGCCGCTGTACAAGTCTCAACGCCATGTCGGGCTGAATGTTTAGTCCCCGGCGCTAATGCAGCGCGCGAAGCAGGATCGGTGTGCAATATGTACATGTTGTGCAGTCTGAAGGTGACGAAAACGGACGGCTATTGGGAAATCTGGACATCTTGCGCAATATAGCTGATGGAAATCTGCAGCAGTGTGACGATAATGCGCTTCCTCAACCAAAGGCTCCGGAAGTACAGCCTGCCTTGCTTCACGACGTACTCAAGGCTGAATCATTTCCTGTGGTTGCACATCTAGGTGTGGTTATGAGTCACGCTTTTGTGTCTTCTGACTCTTCACTTGTGACAGTACAATGGCGTGATGCGTGCAGTGGATGCCCGAACGCCACAGGTGCTGGAAAGCGTTGCAAATGGGCCAAGTGATGCACCCACATTCAACATGCTTCAATGTCATGATCATGCATCTGGAGCACTTGTCCTCTTGAAGGAAGACGGGGATGAATTTGATGCACATATGCGACCTTTGCAAACCAGTGGAACTCTTCAGTCAGCAAGCTTTCAGGAAACTGCTATGACAGAAGACAACACTGCTATCCATGCATTTGGATCGCCTGTAGACCATCTAGGTCCACTGAGCACTGATGCCATGGCCATGCCTGTGCAAGGTGAAAATCCGGAGACCATGATTGATCTAGGTGAGGAGTGGTCTCGCGCTGCTGAGGATGATGGCTTTGGAGGTGCTGCAGACATGGTCCTCCCTGACCCATGTATTCAAGATGGTCCAGACAGTGGTCAAGATGCTCCAATTACCAATGATCAACACGCTGATCAACGTGAATTTGGTGATAGTGATGAAGATGATAATGCAGAGCATGCTGAGAGGGACTGGTTGGTTGTAGATCCACATGACACCTCTCAGAATTGTGACAAGCCATTTCGAAAGAACGAGCCATCTTTGCCAAAGTACGCCCCAAAGTTTGCTGGCCAATGAATTGGGACCAACAAAAGCATGCTTTCCATCCAAACCTGTCTTCACGATGCGTGTTGAATCGTAAACATCCCCCATTTTTCTTCAGCAATGTATGTGTTGCATGCAGGTTCACATGTGACTTGAAGCAGTTGACATGGCAACCATTTTTGATGCCAGAATTCCATGCAGCTGCAGCAGCAAGGTTGCAGGTGCTATTGTCTGGCTTGATACCAGCTACTCATCCGCCAAAGGACAAGCACCGTGCTGGCATCATTCTTCCTGAGCGAGTTGCTGTACAACGGCCTGGACCTGCCCTTGATGCATTCGGGCTAGGTCGGCACGAACTCGTGCTACCTTGCAACAAAAAACGAGCAGAGGAACGGGCTCAAGACACAGCTGGAGTGTGGATAGAAGAATGTGATGATGGCATGCATGAGGATGCTTTGGAGAATTTTGGTTATGACGATGTTGGAGAAGATCATGCTGGCAGAGATTTGCAAAGTGCGGTGACCCCTGCAGCCACAACCTGAAGTTTGTCCTGCTAATGTCGCCGTGCATCCGGTGTACTTGCATCAAACTGTAGGATGATTACATTATTTTCAGATAGGCGAACTTGGTATATTCTCCGTGAGCCCAGATGACACAATACATATTTTTGGCATTCTTGATTGCGTTCCAACTTTTGGGCAGTGTCGCTGACTGAACGGCATTATACACGTCTTGTGCAGGCTTTGACAACGAAACTGCAGGAACTGAGCTTGATGCATCAGGCACGCGCGAGCTAGGATCACATGGAGCGCTGGCGTATGAGGAACTTGTTGAACAGTACACGCAGGCTGTTGCGGCTGCATCTCACAATGCCATGAGTCAGCGGCTGGAGTCTAAAAAGGTCCGTCTGGCAATATATGCTGTGGATCATCCACTCAAAGCACATTCACAAACAGCAGTGCTAGCAAAAGTATTGACAGCTTTCGTGTGCAGGTCACCACTTGGAAGGTCGCCATGCGGCATGTGATGCAACAACAACTTGAGCGACCTGCATTTGATGTGCACAAGACTGGCGAACAGCTGGTTCAGAAGGCTGGGGTTTTAGCCATGACTGGGGACGGCCGCCTGCGTTTTTCAGATATTGTGCGATGTGAGCACAAGTATGAGGTAGCAAGGTGTTTCAGTGCATTTCTGCAGCAAGTCAACGACAATGCTGTTGGTTTGGTGCGCGGACAGACCCCGGCAGATCCTTTTTTCGTGAAGGTATGTCGTAACGGCGAATAGATCAGAACGGGCCGAAGCGTCATGCACAACCAAGAACCGCAGTGAATTCACCTGGAGAGGTCGGGTATGCATCCCAAAGGCCGATGTGGTCCGGCCCCGAAGGGATGTCCATCGGCAAGGGTCCGTGGTCACAGGCGCGCAATGGCCCTGGTTGCCAATCAAGGTCACATAGTTCATAGTGTTCATAGCCCCTGAAATTGTCATACCTTGAATATGAAACATTTTTGCTGATCACCGAAGGTGTTCTAGCGGGACATGGCGAGTGAACCTGGTGACCAGCTGATGGAAGACGATGATGATGACATCGACGAGCACAAAACTCAAGCATTTGAAAGGCAGTACCTCGATGAAAGGTCGTGGGAAAATCTTGTGGAAAAGGACGGCCGCTTGGTCTCGATTCAAGCTTCGACCGTTCACCGCAAGCGGACGCGAGTAGATACTCTTGACAGCCGCATTCGTAGAGGCATGATCAGGTCAACTGCCATAATATCCTCTGCACTCAACGCGTCCACAGAGACTGCTTGTCTCGAGCTTTCACACGTTGCGGGAAATTAATTGCCACTTCAGTACTGGCGACTGGCGCATCACAAATTTATATCCTTCACAAAACGTCCAGATGTCATCCTTACATAAATGGGCATACACTTGATTTATCTCATGTTCAGGCAAAGCTTGGCCATTTCCTGCAGGTACATGCAGCTGGTATTAGACATGTCAGCTGCCTGTGCTTCCTCAACGGACATGCGACCGAATCGAGCGGTTTCATTGGCACAGCTTGCCCAGGCCTTCATTTCAGAATTTTTTGATCAAAACCCGTTATCTCAGATGAGCGTGATGGTGATGCGCCAAGGTTGTGCACATGTGCTGACAGACTTGTCGGCCTCTCCAGAGCTTCACAGAAATGCAATCAAATCTGCACTGGAGACCGGCGGTGAAGTCTCATTGCAGAATATGCTTGAGCAATGTACACAGGTATGCTCAAGCGTGCTCCTGTGTACAGGACAAGGCTAAATTGCCTTTTCTGGAGCTTATGTCACGTGGCTGTCCACTCCTACCAATATCAGAATATTTACATGTTGTAGCTGAAAATCGAGGATACACTGACATGCATGTTCCTGTGTAGACCGCGTTGCTGGTGCCACCATATGGCATGCGTGAAGCACTGGTGCTACTTTCGTCCCTCACAACTGCTGATCCGGGCAACATTTCTGATGCGATCAAGGCTGCACAAAAGGCAAAGCTACGTGTATCAATCATCGGCCTATCAGCTGAGATGTATATTAGCAACCGGATTGCTTCGGACACCCTTGGGGTGTACTCTGTGGCCACGTCTGAGGAACACCTGCGGGACCTGGTAATGGGTGCGTGTGCACCACCGGCTGTGGAGGGCGCGGTTGTCGAGTCCAAGCTAGTACGAATGGCTTTTCCCGCACATGATGCAGAGGGTGCCAGGTTTTCAACATTTGTTGGGGAGGGATGCAACATTGCAGGTGGAGCTTATACATGTCCTGTTTGTTCTAGCAAAAATGAGTCCATCCCTTGTGAGTGTCATGTATGCAAAGTGACTCTTATATCGTCTGCACACCTGGCACGGTCGTATCACCATCTTTTTCCAATTGCATTATTTCAGGAGATGTTGTTACCAAGCATTGTCAGTGCTGACAGCACTCAAAGCTGCAACTTCTGTGATTCTGATTGGCAAGAGGATGTCCAAGCCGGAGAGAAGCCTGTTTATCAATGCACTGTTTGCTCAAATCTGTGTTGTGATGTATGTGACAACTTCATTCATGAACACTTGCATAATTGTCCAGGGTGTGAGATGCTTCAAAGCAGGTGTTGAAAGTGTGAATTAAAGGCACTGTGTAACACTCTTCCGCTAAAACGGATGAACCGTGTGTGCTTTTCGAGTTCACATGCCACTGTACTGGCTAGGGTTTCCCTGAACCCAAATTATACTGGGTTTGCTGAACCTCCAGACGATGCATATTATGGCAGAAATTTACTTGCAGAATTGGCATTTTACCACATACATATACACAGCGTGATTCAACCCCCAGCCAAGGGAATCTCCCTTCCCGAGCACAAACAGCTACGTCTACTCTTTCTCATTGCAACCAGTTGCTTCATTTGGGAGCTGGAACAGCCGTGCCTTCTTTGACAAATCCACATCATGCTGCTTGACAGCAAATGTCACCAGAAGCATAATGAGAACCTGTGCCCCGGCCCACACAAGAGTCATGGCGTAGAAGAAATTAGAATTTGCTGAACCAGTGTGTAACCACTGGTATAAAGTGGCGGGTCCCATGATTGCTGCCATGTGCATAATGATGCCAATGACTAGGGCAGGCTGTGCCCATCTGAGAGCAGGCAAGAACAACGGCAGTAGATTCAAGTATAAGGCTACATCCGCTGCAACTGGATATGGCTTAAAGATAGCCATTAGCATGGCATGGAGTAGAAATGTAAATAAAGGTTTGCGCCAAAACCTCACTGTTATGGGTACAGAAAACACCAGTATCTGAGAATGTAAAATGAATTTGAAGAAGTCCCTGAACTCCTGGAACATCTCGGCAATGAAATACCTGCAACTTGGAATATGTTAACCTTGTGAGCCGCACACCGGCTGCTGCAATGCAATGTGCGCAGCAGGAGCTCATGTCCTCTGTACTTGGGGCAGTGACCTACAGACGCTGATCCAGCCGGCAACATACCACCATACACCTATGTTTGGAGACAGATCATCGTACACAAGTACTCCACCATATGACTTCAATACCCAGCCGGCGTATGGCTGTTCCGCTAAGACACTGTGAGCATGGACTGCATGGTCATGCGATTGCGCCGGGCCTCTCATATAATCTGCCAATATCAGTTCAACCCAGCAACTTCCCTGCATCCCAAAAGAAGCTGCAACACTATATGGTTGGATCGCCAGTAATTTCTCTTCCCAGCCGAAAGCGTACAGGAACAGGTTGTGCGCACACCTTCTTGTCCGACGCTAAGACTGACGCTGAATACGCCCCCAGACCGATCTGCTGTGAGCTGCTACTGAGCCATGCAGGCATGTATGAACTTGTATCAAGCTGATCAACGCAGGTGCCAGGTGACCATGACAACACGACCGCATCGGACGCAACAACTAAAGCTGTAGCGCTGACACACAATACAGTAACGAACACGCACAGCCTGACCCAAGCAGCACAAGGCATTGCATAGGACTTCGTGTCTGGCTTCGCCATGGCCTTCACAGTTGTGCAGTACTGGCATCTACGTTGATTGAGTTTACTTGTCACATCCACGGGGATACAGGCCTGTTGCAAGCAGCTGCTGCATGGCTTGTCCATCATATCTTCTGCGGCTGTGACGAGAATAGACACGAGAGGCAGACAGAAACCAAAAGTGTATATATCCAAGTATGACGCCAATGCTAAACCAACAGCCGCCATGACAGGGCTTCGCTGCACCACCGCACCATATACAGCTGAAATTAATGATACTTGAGAGAAACCAGCCAAGCTTGATGAGCAGCAGGTTAAAATTGTCAGCGGATTGCATAGATATATGAACCCTACTACAGCAGGCGTCGTAACTGGCTCGATCCTGTGGTCGGGTGAAAACCGAGAAGGACCACTGGATGACTTCAAGTGCCTAGCAATCAGATACAGGAGGCCAGCACACATAACATCAGCCACTAGAAATGGCCATGGTGCCCACCATCTTCCGAGTACATGCTGGAAAACCAGAATTGCCAACGGCGGAGCCCGGACTCCTGAGCCTGCACAAGATTGGCAGAAACTAAGTTCGCTGTAGTCTGTCATACTCTCTATAGTTGATGAGGCCTGATTCGCCTATGTACCTGAATACGGAGACAAGCTATGTCTGAGCAGAGCCGCAGCTTCCTTAACGCCCTTAAGACTATTAAATGCGTTGGACAGCTCTACTCTTTGCTGCAGCTCATCACTAAAAATGGAAAAGATGATGAACCGAAGCAAAATCAAACAGAGGATCGTGACAACGCATCGGCAGACCGAAAGCACTGACTGAGAGCAAGAGCCCATTCGCGTGTATTGTCTGAGCCAAGCTGGAAAGTCACACTACAGCAGCAGCGGAGCTCAAAATAGAGATTTTTTTGTCAAATTGTTGCGCCACGAACCCATGGTGTACAATCAAAGCAATGCGAGGTCACATATCAACTTGACCTGGTAGCGTAAATCAAACTCTAAGTCAGAATCAAATAAATATGTTAGTGACAGCGCTCGTCCAAAGTCACCTGAGTGGTTGATATCTTGCAGCTGGTCCAACGAATGCTGCGAGGTCAAAACATTGATGCCGCTCGAGGTAGTGTCGGCTGATCGAGGCACATGCAGAAACGCAATTTTGCGACGCAGACAAAGGAGCCTAATCCTGGCAGCGCGCAGACGACAATCTGAACAGAACCACACAGGCCCCATGGCACAGCTACCGGTACGATCTGCATGCATGTCCCACAATCATCTACAAACAGAAGTCAAGAAAGTCACGTGGGGCCATGGCTTGGTGAGTGACAGCTCAAAGCAGAGCAGAGCGGAGGGTCACAAGCCGGAGGCACCGGCCACGGAGGCGACCATGTACCGCTAGCGATACAATGTACAGCTGAAGGCAAAGAAAAGAAAGAAAATAGGCATCAGCCACAGCACTACTACTGGCAATGGCAGACGAGTGCAACAGGGGCAGAGGGGGCACCACACCACTAGTGTGGAATCAGGGAGGGGCTCCATGTTGCGGCGCCAGAACTTGAGGACGGGCAAACCACTCAGGCCAGCTCCGCCCATGCTACAGAGAAGCAGGAAGAGGCTGCCGAGTGCAGGCAACATAAGACACCTCCAACAAGAATGCTGCAACCAGACCCCAAGGCGACGATGGCGTGTCAAGGGACAAGGGTGACCCGGAGGAAATGGTTGGGAAGGGAGAGGAAAATGGCAGGAGTGAGACGCAGTGGCGAGGCAGGGGTACAGATGGCGCCTGCAGGAGCGTGGGTTTTGCAAAGCCCACCCAGTGCAAAAATGGAAGCTCAAGCGGTCAACCCTGCTCGGTGGCAACCCTGCTCGGTAGCAACCCTGCTCGGGAGCAATGGCAACTCACATGACGCTGCTAGTGACAGGATTCAAAGTGTCAGTGGGTCGCGGAAGGTTAGTACAGAATGATTCATTAGCCAAAGGGGCACACAGCCTGGTGTGGCCGCATCAAAAGATGGTGGACATGTCCTGCATGCCATATGCCAGGGATTCCCGTCTCATATTGCATCAGTCGCGACCCAACCGCACTTGTACATAATATAGACCACTTGAGCACCCAATGGCCTGATCATGTGCTGTAAAATGGTATGCAAGTCCTCTGCTCTAGTACAGTTTTCTGCTGCTTGGATCCTGGGACTGCATGCAGTTGTGATGCTGCAGGTGGTCAGAGCATGGCTAGTGTGGAACAAGCACATGGTCTCAGTGCAACAGAGACCAGTCATTGAACCACAGATCACATCAGGGACTTCTGCAGAGGTGGCAATGCTACAGAATGTATGGACTCCTAAACGTGCACCACTGTCAAGCCAGGTGAGGAAATATCAATATGATATGTTGTCACCTTCCACATGCACGACGAAATACCAGCCAATTGGATATAAGCACGTCACACATAGACAAAAAATTGAGGCTCATGCATGTTCAGATGTGCTGTTGCAGGGTTGAAGCACTGCTTGCCTGCCACTGCGGTGTTCATCCTGCACGCTGCAATTCCTAGCATTCAGTGCATCCTCCAGATTACCTAGGTACATTACTACCGCAGCATCCACCCCCGTGCCTGGGCGGTTGTCTTTCGCACACTCACTCAAGTGGCTTGCAGCAAGCCAGGCAGGGTGTCCTACATCCCATTCCCCCATGGCCGTGTCATAGTATTCAATGGCGGTGCGTCGTTACCATATTGGCTGCGTCAGTAATGTGTGCCGCGAATCATCTGGAGGCTCACTATGACAGCACTAACCAGCATTGGGGCTGCATGAACTTTGCCTCCCGGACTAGTCACTTCTGCATCTGTGGCCCCCTGCCCCAATCGGTGCGGTCCTGCCAAGGACACTTTGCTGCACATGTTTCACCGGCACCCACCCTGGGGTTGGCGCAGCATGGCCAATGAGATGAATCCTAGGGTACATGCATGCGGGTCAGCAGTGATGAAATTTGCGGCCAGGCAGATTTTGCATAGGCCTTGCAGAGTTGTGCCTCCCCAAGACGAACCATCTTTTCCAAGACCGGGGCAGGTTGCAGATGAGAACAGTTCCACAGCGACACAAGTGCGTCACAAGGAAGGCACCAACAATTCCTGATACCGGTCATTTGTGACCAATTCGCTTACATGAATTTAGGACTATCCTGTTGAGTCGTGCGTACCTGCAGCGCTGGGTATCTGATACTGTATACCCATGGTTAATAAGTGATTGTGCTGCTAGAAGACTCGGGACTTGTGTTGGGGAACGAGCCACATCATGAGGTTCCGTTTCATCGTTGCTGTTGTGCAGCACACTGGACATTCCCCACACAGGTCCAGGGAAACCCGTGCATATCCGAGTTTCTTCTGGTAGATAGTCACAGCCTTGTAAGGTATACATTTTCTCAGCAACACATGGGGGAATCTAAAATTTCAACTGCATGTTCTGTGAATCCGAGCCAAGCAAGCCTGGTGGTGGAGATGAAAGTGAACATGGAAGTGCTTGGTGGTATGTCATGCCACACGTGCTGACCACGGGTACCCGAAACTGGTTTGTTCCCGCATGTCTGTTACAGCGTATGTCCATGTTGGCCCAAAAATGGATAGATCCAACAGATATTGCGGTCAAACTGTCACAGGCACACTTTATACATGTGCAGGTTGTGCAAGATTGTCGGCATATCTACAGTCACGTTGTTGATAGTCACAACAATCCCTTTCATGCTTGCCTGTAAACAACAGGAATACACTAACAGCCAACTGTTGAAGCCGTTTCGTTGGCCGCTACTAGAACTGTCGGAAGGTCAGTGCCGGAAACTTTGGGCAGTCCGATGGACACACGCAGCTTATTCAGCACCTGCAGAGCTTCAGGTACAGTTCCAGACGCATGGCTCAATTGCCTGCCATACAACACTTCAGACGTCCTGTTGAGAATTTGATTGAGTTCTGTAAGGTTTTCAGTCCTTGCTGCCGTAGCAGAAGTGTCAGCAACACCTGCACCTGAGACCTTCATTGCATTTGAGGTTGTTGCGCTTTCTGATAGTGGCAATGACGGCCTCGACGACGAAAACTCTAACGTGCCTTGTCCCGCAGTTTGCGTGCTGGACAGTGAAATCTGCCCGTTGCTGTCGTTGCTGGAATCACCTGGGGGCTCGTATGGGGCCGGATTGTGCTCTGGAGGAGTCATTCCATGGACGGACAACAACAAGTTTTGAAGTTCTTCGGATATCTTTTCGTCCTTTCCGTCAACGTTATAAACCTGGACAGCGTGTTTTTTAATTAAATCGTGGGACGCTGGCAGCCGGCGTGCACAGTGCTGAGCACAAATCCAGGGAAACTGGTCTCGACGTCAAGGACAGGATCACGAATCACACCGGCTTTCCAGCTGTACTCGCATAGAGCATACCACCTGGCAGCGGTAGGATTCCCTGCTCAGCCAGGCACGCCTCGGCATAGAGAAGGGCAGCGACTGGCACGAGGACAGCTCCGATAGCGGCAAAAGGTCCTAGCCAATGAAACATCTTGATGGCGACGGCCAGGGATATAGGTATGATCAAGAAGCTCAGAGACAGCAAAGTATGAGCTGAATTGCTGATACCAGTTGTTGTCAAAGCGAGCACCTTCTCCACGCCCGAATTGATTGGCATGTCAGGAAACGCTTTCTCCATCGTGCAAGATGTGTCAACGATGAAATTTTAGGCGCGCATGTGTCGGTATACGATATAGGCACATCCACTAATGTGTCACTTTGTGGGCTGGCCGGCAGCGAACAAAATAAGCTTTAGCTAGAGCATCCCGTGAATGAAGCGCCCAAGGCAAAAGTTGGCGAACTGTGCGAGTGGTGTTGGCCTGTGCAACACATGTGTGGTCATGTAAGATCTGCAGCATGCCTAAATACGGGGACGGCATGTATATGGCAGCTTGCCACGCGGCTATCTTCGACGGAGTGCTACACGGGGACCACCGTGCAAGCTCGCATGTGTTTCCCACATCACAACGACATGAATTCTTGATACCTGCGCAAGATCTGCAGCATGCCTACATACGGGGACGGCATGTATATGGCAGCTTGCCACGCGGCTATCTTCGATGGAGTGCTACACGGAGACCACCGTGCAAGCTCGCATGTGTTTCCCACATCACAACGACATGAATTCTTGATACCTGCGCAATGTTAATAGCTCGATCAATCCGGCAAGCCGGTTGTCTAGAATTCCCCTTCTGTGGTTCTCCAGCTCGGCAGCAGGTCCACATGCATACCACCCTCATCGACCATAAATGCCCCTGCCCCAGGGTTGCTGAGAGCCCACCCTCACTTTCCCATCTTTTGGTGAAATCCTTCTACGACTGCGCGCGCCACTGTGGACAGCCTCGCACGAACACACCTGCCCAGCCGAACGTAGTCAGCATTC
>JAUMHO010062762.1:0-22443 GCA_032360965.1 Ulva armoricana
GCTCCGGCGATTGCTGCACCCGTGAGAAACGCGCGTCTTTTCATAGTGTTCATTCTCCCGGTTGTTTCGCCGCCGTTACGGCGGTTCTTGTGCCGCAAATGTTGTTGCAGCCTCCGGATGACCCTAGGACGGACAAACCGGCAGGGCAAGTCCGTCAACAAGAGATTAACGCCTATGGTTGCACTATTCCTGGTTCAGCGCGAGCCAGCGCCCTGCGATCAGCACCTCGGTGCCGTCGCGCGGCGGCGCGCGGCCGCGGACGGTGCGGGCGATGAGTGCGAGACGGCGGTGAGGGAAGAGCGCATGGAGACGGAGCTGGAGCTCCTCGCCCGAGGTATCGCCCTTTGGCACGTGGCCCCGGTGCAGTAGACTCCGTGCCCCTCCTTGTGTCACGGTGCCCAGCACTGTCAACCAAATCCATAACACCCCCATCATTTTCTGCGCCGCTGGATGCAGTCAAAGAGTCCCAGCGTCAGGCTGCCAGTGTTGCTGCATTGAACGATGCCCGCTCCATGTACAACCGAACGAGCAGCCCCACTCGAGGCGCCTGCTGCCGCCTTGTTTCTGCGGTACGAGCGAGTTCCGGCCTAGCCGCGTGCCTGCGAGTGTGACGACAAACGCACAACGGATCGCTAGTACATGGTGCGGGGTTGGTCCTCATGCGTGCGGCGCGGCAATGGGCGAGGGCTGCCGGTCAACCCCACCGTCATGTCATCGACGGCCCTTGCGGTGTCCGTATGAACGTGCCACCGCTGGGACGTCGTCCACCGAGTCTGACACGTCGCCGGCGGCGTGCAGAGCAGCGGGAGCGCGAGGCGATCCTCCGGGACGTGGAGCTCGCGGAGGCGGAGGCGGAGGCCGAGGCGCGTGTGCTCGAGGCGCGGCAGGCCGCGGCCGAGCGCGGCGCCGCAGCGGACGACACCGCCCGCGCCATCCTCGGGGAGCTCCGTGTGGAGGTGGAGCGCACACGCGTCGCCAAGGCGGAGCTCCGTGCGCAAGAGGATGAGCTGCGCGAGTACATCGCCGAGCTGCGTGGCGAGGCCTCCGCGGCAGCCTCCGCGGTGGCCTCCGGGGAGGGCCCCGGTGGGGGCGCGGAGGACGCCAGAGACGGGGGGGCGCCGGTGCATGCTGGGGAAGCAGGGGAGGCAGCAAGCCACGTGCTGCGTGACGTGCTGCGCGACGTGTCCAACTCGTCCGGAGCCGGTGCGCACCTATCACGCCCTAGCTGTCGCGATGATTGGGGTGCCCGTGGAAAACGGCGCTGCCGCAACCGGCATGCGTGCCACGAACCAGATTCCGCCTTGGCACGGCGCAGCGCTGGCATGGGGTGTGTGAGCTGCTGATGCATGCAGACCATGGACACAAGCAGCACGGGGCCCCTCGGTATGACGCCGAGCACGCATCTGCCGCCGCTCGAGATGACGCCGGGCACTCATCCGCCGTGGCCGTGCAGCAGAGCCCCTGTGGCGACTACAGCTCATCGGGTGCTGCTGACTCTGAGCAGTGCCCGAGTGCGAAAGCCCCGGTGTCGTCGGACAGCAGCGGCGGCGGGCGCCTCATACAGGCCGTCCCCGAGCTCGCGCGGTGCGTGCGCGTGGCCATTCATGAGCTCGACGGAGAAGCTTCCGGCAGCAGCTTCACGGACGGATCCGGGATGTCGGCCGGGGAGGTCCCGGAGAGGAGCGCGTCGGGAGCGCTGGCCGCCGGAAGCCTGCCGGTGCTGGCAAAGGCGCTGCAGGCAAAGGTGCGGGAGCTGACGCGCATGCATGAGGCGCGCGCGCGGGGCGTCACCTCGCTCGCCTCCTCGTCTCCGCATGCTTCCGGGGACACGGGAGAAGCGGGCGAAGATTCACGACCAGAGCTGCGCCGTGCGGCCGCCGAGGGAGATTCCGCAGCAATGCAAGGTGGTGGATCTGCGGTTGTGTGTGCGGAGGTGCCGATGGACGATGGGCGTGCTGGGTCCATGCTGCGTGCTGTGGCTGCTCGCATGCCAGGCAGCATGGGGTCGGTGCCCCAGGTGCATGCGGCGGCTGCGGAGGACTGTGAGAGCGTGGTGCGCGGGGTGGGGGGGAGGGGGGGGGAGTCGGCAGGAGGTGCGCTGACGCATGGCGAGGCGGATGAATGGGTCAGGCGTGGCGACGCGGCGGCGGTTCATGCGATGATCGACAGCCTGGCGGAGGACGCTGCGCGATGCGCCCCGGGGGAGGGGAGCGGTGATGACGACATCGGCGGCGGGGCGGGGGAAGCGCTTGCTCCCGGCATGGCTGCTGAGATGGCGGCACAGCACGCGGGGCTGCTGGTGCCGGAGTCGGGGCAGGGGTGGGATGTGGCGGGGGGCGGCGGCGAACGCGGCGTTGACAGGCAGACGCTCCGGCAGGAGCTGCGCGACGTGCGCGGGGTGATCGAGGAGATGCGGCGGCTGCGCGATGCGGTGGCGGCAGGGGACTTCTCACGGCGGCCGTACGGCGGCGCGGTGCGTCGCTGCATGTGGCACTCGGACTTGTCATTCCTGTTTCCGGTGCATCAGCCAGCATGCCTTGAGTCATGTCCAGCCTTATGCTGCAAGCCTTCCGCTGGAATGCCGGCTTCCGTTGTCCACCCGGCATCCAGCCTTGTGCTTGCTTGCTGTGTTGGTTGAGCCAGCATGCCTGCTTGTGCTGCCGGTGTCCGGCAGGTATTCGGCCCAAGCGTTTGCGAGGAGAGGGTGCCTGCCGCAGCGATCCTGCTCGCGAATGATGCACCTGTTGCAAACGGCGCTGCTGTCGTGCGTCGGCACAGATGCTTGTGCTTGCAGATATCAGAGGGCGAGGGGCACGAGGCATGCATGCGAGATGCAGCGCAGGCGGCTGCCGCTGCGTACGGTGAGCCGCGGCCCGGCGTTACCCCAGGCTTCCTCGCCCCGGAGGCCCGCACCGGCCGCGGCGGGCGCGCGTTCTTTGTTGGCGCTGACACCGCGCCGCCGCGGCAACGCGGCGCCGCCCCGTCGCACCGCGCCGGCCGCCTCTCCCCCGGCGGCCACATGTTCTTCGTGGACGTGGCCGCCGGCCCGACGAAGGCACCGCCGAAGCCGCCGCAGCCGGGGTTCATGCGTGGCGCCGAGCGGAGGCTCCGCGTGCATGCGTCGTCTGCGCGCCCCGGGCAGCTCCCGCAGGGGAGCCTGGAGTCGGCGAGCTCCTCTTCGGTGACCCCTGCGGCAGAGTCCTCCGCCGAGAGCGCGCTGCCGGCAGACGGCTCCTCCAGCGATTACGGGCCGCGGCGCACCCCGGTGGCCACGCCGGTCCTGCGGCCGTGGCAGCGGCACGCGCGTGCCGTGCATGCTGAGGCGCAGCACGACGGCCGCCGCTCCGGCGCCGCCGCGCTGACTGTGTCACCCGCCGCCTCCACGCCGTCGCGGCTGTCAGCCTGCGGCGGTGCCGGTGGTAGCGTTCTGGAGCCGGCTGCCGGAGCGGCGCCGGTGGGGGGTGCGCCCCCGGGGGTCGGCGAGGCCGTGGAGGAGCGGGGGTCGGTAGACCTGAGCATGACCCTGTCGCCGAGGGCGTTTGAGGAGGAGATGCGCCGGGCTGGGCACTTCCCCACGCACAGGCCAACGCAGGCTGAGGCGCGTGTAGCGACAGCGGGACACGGGGCAGGGGAGCCTCAGGCAGCGCGGCACGGCACAGCCCAACGCAGGACAGGGGACCTTGACACGGCACGGCGCAAGACGGCGGCTGAGTATGTGGCGGCACCAGCCGAGACAGCGCCACGCGGGTCAGCCGAGCACGAGACAGCCGGGTGTGACACGGGGGACGCTGAGACGGAGCAGCGCCGCACAGCACGCACGACGGCGGAGTTTGACACGGCACGGCGCAAGTCGGCGGAGTATGAGGCAGCAACACGCGGGCCGGCTCGGCGTGGGACAGGGCCTTTCGAGACGGCAGTGCAGAAGAGTGTAGAGCCTGTGATAGCGGAGAGGGAGATGGCGCAGCATGCGCTGGCGGAGATTCAGGCAGAAGGCGGGGAGAAGGCGCAGCGCGGCACAGCGCGCCGCCGTGCAACAGGGCGGTCAGCATCGCCGCGCGCGGCAGCGGAGCGCGAGATGCTGCAGCCGAGGTCGGGGGATCTTGAGACGGTGGTTCGCACGGCAGCAGAGCATGAGACTGCGCCGCGCAGGTCAGCGGAGGGTGGGGTGGCACAGACGCATGGAGGAGAGCGCGTAGGCGCTCCCAGAGGGTCGATCCATTCTACACAGCGCGAGACGGCACAGCCCAGAGTGGCTGGAGAGCGCGATGCAGGGGGGCGAGGGCAAGGCCCGCACTGGCACACGGTGGACGCTTCAGAACCCCTCGACACGGCAGTGGCGCAAGCGGAGGGCATGGACATCGATTCCAAGGTGGGAGGTAATGAGAGCGTGGCAGCACGTGAGGATGTGCCCGGGGGAGGTGGCCAAAAGGGTGTGTCAGGCGGTGATGGCAATCGGTACGACGCGGAGGTGGGGGCGGCACACGCTGCGCCCGGGCTGCGGAGGGGGCTGCATGATGAGCAGGGGGATCTGGAGGGCCACGGTACGGGGCAAGGGGGGATGCCGGAGGTGGGTCAGGATATGGATGTGACGGCACGCATGCTCGCGGAGCTGGTGGCAGAGCATGAGGACAGCTTGATGGAGACAGGAAACAGCGCGCCAGGCCCCCACGCGCAAGCCGCCGCGCGCGACAGCGGCGATGGAGGGCCAGCAGACGTGTCGTCACGCTGGGACGGGCCCCCCGCACTGGTGGCTACAGGGGTCATCAAAACGGAACCAGCGACCGCCGCTGATGAGCGTGAGGGCGGTGATCGGCAGGGCGTGGCTGCGTTGGAGCGGGGTGGCGGTGGAGGAGCCGCGGCAACGCCGGGAAGCCCGGGGCCTGTGCGTGGCCGATCACGCAGTCCGAGGGTGCAGCCTTCCCAGCCGGAGGCCTCCGGCGGGCCAGACCTGGAGGAGCTCATGGCGCGGTTGCGCGAACAGCTCGCGACGCTGCCGGTGTCACCCCGCAGCGCCGCGGCACGCCGCCGGGATGAGTCACGCAGCGCACACAGCGCGTCGCCGCCGCCGCGGCCGGCGGGGACCTCCCGATCCCCACGTGCTGGGACCATGTCACCGGCACCCCGCAGCGCTCACGCATCCCCGCGTCTCCCCCGTGCCAACGAGCCGTTCTCGCCACGCGGCAAGGTCGGCACGCAGCACAGCGCGCCTCCGCGCCGGCCGGAGCCGCGGCGCGCGACCGACCCGTCTCCGCCGCCGCGGCGCCGCACCCCGCCCGCTACGCCAGTGTCGACTCACGCATCACCCCTGCCGCATCACGGCAGCAACGCTGCGCCGAGCACAGCGCGCAGCAGCATGGCGAGAGGACCCCGTGCCGCAAGCCGGAGCCCGCCTGCTGCCTCACGCGTTGCCCCGGCCCGCAGCAACTCACCCCCCCCAGCGCGTGATCGACAGGATGCGCCCTACAGTACTCAGGACGCAAGCCTGCGCCACATGCATGAGCAGCCTCAGAGGCCACCAGAGGCGTCCAGCTCCTCCTTCCGCGCCGCTGTGACCCCCCGGCGTTCTTCCGATGGCCCTGGGCTCACCCTCGGTCGGTCGCTGAGCCTGTCGTCAGCCACGAGCCAGTCGGTCTCCCTCTCGCGCGACAGCCTCGTCGCACCTGAGGAGCACAGCGCCGCCGCGTCCGCGGCCGAGTCGGCGGGGCCGTTCTCCCGGTCCATGCTGCGCACGAGCAGCGTCGTGCGCGAGTCGGCCGCAATGCCGGCGGTTCCGGAGGATGCCGCGCTCGACGGCCCGCTGCAGTCTCCGCCCGTGCGGGGGGAACTCCTCGCGCGGAGCAGCGGCAGCGGCGCGCACTTTGGCAGTTCAGCGCGGCGGGAGGTCCGCCGCGCGGCACTGTACGCCGCACAACCGACCGTGCGCTCCGAAAGTGACACGACCGTCGCCTCCACCGAGCGTCAGTCGCTGAGCCTCGCCGGCGGCCGCGGCGGGCAGCAAGACCGCCCGACAGCGCACTCCCGTGGCAGCACGTCCGTCATGAATTCGTCCGACCTGCACAGTGCGCACACCGAGCTGCAGGGAGACGGGGGGCCAGCCGCCGGGCGAGGCGGCGGCAGAGCCGCGGGGCGAGCGCCGTTTGATGTTGGCCGGGGCGGCGGTGCCGGCACCGGCAGCGACACGTCGGCGACCCCGGGGGGGAGCGGATGGACAGGGAGCGCGGCGGGGCCCCTCGGGAGCGTGTCCGCCGGGGCCCACAGGGGGCCGTTGGACTCTGACGACAGCAGCGTCTGTCTGCCGGCGCCGACGCTGCGGCCCGGCAGTGCCCTCGGCGCGAGCACCGTGCTCATCAGCTTCTCCTCCGTATCCAGCGACGCCGCAAACCCTCTCAGCACGCCGAAGAAGAAGCAGCGGTGAGCTCTCCGTGTTGTGCCCGAGCGACCGACTGCCGTGTCCGAGTGACCACCGCCGCGCTGCGGCCGCGCTGCCTGCTATCCGAGTTCCTACAACATGAATGAGGAAAGCAAGTTTGTTAAAAAAACTGCATCAGCCGCCGTACGCCGGCTATCTCCTCTCGCCGTGCTGACCCCGCCGCCAGATCTGCCCACATGCAGGCGGTGTATGCCAGCCACGGCTTCAGAAAGCAGGACACAGGCTTCTTGCGGGACGTCCTCGCATGCCCGGCGTCGCATCAGCTCTGCACCCGGCATCGGCCACCGTGCACACAGGTAACATGCATGCAGCTCATGCATGTCGCAACCGCACCGTTCATGCAGGTGCGCGGCAGAATCGCTCGCCGCGCCGCCGGCCCTCGCGAGCCCGCTGGCCACTGCCGACACCGCCGCCAGCGCCGCCCCCGGCCCTCTGGACCTCTGGCCGCCTCCCCCGCATCTCACGCTGTCGCCTTTCACCCCCGGCGTCGACGGCATCCTCCGCACGCCCCCCCCCGACCCCGTCCTCCAATTCTCCCCCTCGCTGACCAACGCCACCGAGTCTCTTGATTTCACCGAGGGGTTCCCGACGGATATCCTCTGCACCGGGGGCTATGCGGCGGCCATGTGTACCGCCAGCGACGGCGTGTCGGCAGAATGCATGCTGTCGCCGCTCGCCTGCGACCCCTGGTGCCTGCCGTCCCCGGCACTGGACTGTGATTATGCATGCGCGCATGCATGCCACGACGGCTGGCAGTGCCGTTGATCAGAGGGCCGTGTACAGCCCTTGTGACAGCAGCACTTGAGTGGGGTTTTGTTGCGGGTGGGGATCATCGGAGGTCACTCCATCAAATGGTCCGAAGATGAAGGAGTGCAGCGGATCAAGAAACCCGGAGACAAACGTTCAAGGAGATCATTCGGGTGGCGGGCGGGTAGACCGATCCATGCCACCATAGACGCACAGGTGCACCGGAAACAGCTGCAAGGATGGAGGAGGAGGAAGCAGCTGCATGGCACCTGTTTTGTCGCTTTAATCTGTTTTGACGTCACTGCTTACCTGAATTGGCACCGGATGCCGGTCTGTGCGTCTATGGTGGCGTCGATTTCTGTTTGACCAAAAGCTGGTTTGACCAAGAAAGATTCGGGCTGGCGTGCTAGAGGGTACTGCGGCTGGTGGCCCGTCTTAGAGTGCATGCCGCATCAATTCATGCTGCTCCATGGTCCCAAGAACCTCTGTCTATTCCGTGACCTCCAATGTGCAGATGAAATGACTGAATGTGCACATGTAAGCAATGAATATTGAGCTAGGTTTGATGCCGTTGCGTACACGCAGCGAGCTCGCAGAGTGTATCTGCTTATAAATCCCTGCTCGCTGACACTCTGGCAGCAGTGTGGCTTTCTCTCTCTCTGTGTGCTATCCTGCGTGCTCGAGACAACGCAGTCGGCAGCACTGGCAGCGATGCTTGCATCGGTGAGTCCACGTGTGTTGCCCCGCAAGTCATGCTGCTATGAGAGGTCTGTCGGCGCTCGGCCTGTATCTCAGCATCTCTGTATCAACTGGTGACAGCCGGAGGCCATCACAAGTCTTGGCAGCATCGAGGCCACTCATGACTGTGAGTCAAAACAAAGAAAGAGAATCTACATGCGGGGATCGTGCGACATCCGTGCGGGCACCGGGTCAGCGCGTAGGGGAGAGGGAAACCAACTCTAATGAAACACTGGATTCCCAGCATGCCGGCGAACATGTGACGCTCCGATACGCAATCATAACATATCCTATGTGGCGCCAGCGGTGCTCCACAAGGTGGTTTGCGTAAAGGTCAGCGGGAGGTCGAATACACAGGCGTCACACAGCCAACAGGTATCACAGGAGGCTGGGATACCAAGGGGAGGCAGTGGTCGTGCAGGATATGGGACGACTGCAACAGATAGCAGACAGTGCACACAGCAGTGGCCTAGGGGCTACATGGTATTTGACTGCATCGTGCTCTTCTGCAGCTGCGTGTGCATCGTGGCACCCACCCTGAGAAGCATATTCAATTCGATGGTCGCCTGTGTGCTTGTTGGTCTAACAAGCAGAAAAGGACTGACCATCACCTGGTGCAGACGAGAGAGGGAAGAAACGATGAGGGACCCAGTTTCCCACCGCCCCCTCACGTTCTCGCTCTGTGTGCCCTGTACCACCGCCTTTGCGGTGGTTTGTCATGCTGTGTCTTATCCGGAAGCATGTTGGTGTGAGCACTGATTTCCGTCCGAACCACGGTGAGCATTGCTGTTTATTGTACAGTCTCGCTCGTGTCACTTTCAACTCCGCAGCTTCCGTTGCGAGACACCCCGAGTCTTTGAGTTGACTCTCAGGTCGACTTGAGGAAAATGCACGCATGTTGCGACCAAGGTTGTCTCACTCTACCTGCCAGGCCGTTTCAACCTCGATCCTGGGTGTGAGCCGACCTGCTGTTTCGGCTGGTCGTCTGAATCACTGATCCACGCTACAGCCCAGAACATCTTAGATGTGGTGCATCACCCAATGTGCTGTCCTGCGCTACCGCAGAGGTGCATGTGTGGCACATGTGAAATGTCGCTTCAGGAAGGACGCATAGACTTCCGACACGCCGTATGCAAAGGAGGATGCAGGGCTACCCGGTTGCTGACGGTTTGTGGCCTTGCATGCTGAAGGCTGTTGCGAAAGGTAACAGGAGATGTGGGGCGAGCTTCAGCTTAAGCCCTGTAGCCAGCCTGAAACTTGTTGATCAGTAACTCAACATATGTAATTGACCACCAAATCGACGTAATGCTGCAGGGCCAACGCCTGGACTTGCTCGACGCTTCGCAACACTCACGCAGGTGGAACACGTCGACACTCGCGTTACCCAATGCTCTGCACTCCATGGATTCCAAGGTTGTGTCTGCATAAGGTTCGCTCGTCGCAGACTCAGCTTGGCAGCAGACATGACTGTTTTGGTGTGGTCACAACACTCCACGAAAACCAAGCTCGTTTGGACGCTGTTCGTAGCTCCCACATCGCATACATTTGTTCGAAATTAGCAGCACGGTCAGACACTATGGTGCAGTTCTCTGTAGAACGATACGGGACGACCCGGGTGTTTGGCCACCCACACACACCTTTCATGAATTCCATGTACGCACTTTAGCAGAATAGACGACATGGGTGGTGCTACGTTGTTGTACTTGAATCCGTCTGGCAAGGTCTTTGTGGATGGGTCGGCAACGCAGCCGCGGATTCCGCCGTGTGCACAAGGCTTCGGGAGCACATGTGGTGCCGCGGTTGTGTACCACGCACGTCGGGCCTCCGCCACTTCGCGACGTGCAACTTCCGACGACCGAGACCACCAACAACTGCATCTCTGGATATCAAACGGTTTCTCATATCTCTGCATTCCAATTAAACTACTTGTACCTCAGTTTGAACACACATTCGTTATTCACAACACCGTTGTTCTCACACGTTGGTGCACCAACGTCGATCTGCTGCGAGTCCCGGGAGTATCCACGTCACGCCCACTATACACACGCCGCTTGAGAAGTTCCTGCGAATCCCGCTGATCAAGTGCTGTATCGTGTATCGGAGAGGCTGTCTAGCTTGTGAACTTCGACCCGACAGGGCAAAGTGCTACGAAGAATAGCACGGAGGAAGAGGCAAGGTATTTAATCCGGCCTCCGTTGACTTAATAGAATCTTTCTCAGCCTGTAACAATCGATCACCTAGGTCTGCCAGAGGTAAGCCCTGCCGCCTGCTCGTTACGTTCCTCGCCAGATGTCGACATGCACAGGCGTGTGAAGGCACGAGTCCCATGCTTGAGAGCCGTTGCGCAATTGTGACCTCTGCCTCCAAATGTACCAGAGATGAGCCCGCGCGGAGAACGCATTCCGCATGTGAGTTTGCGACAGGTGATGGCGTTCGTTTCTGGACGATGACGCTCCACAGCGCCGAGGCTTATCTCCATTCGTGTTGATATGCAGGTGAGTAGTGGTAAAGGGGCCGCAATGTCTAGCTTTCTGGCCGCTGCGCCCACCACGCGATCAGCTCCCATACCTGTTGCCACAGGCACAGCCAATACCACTGCAACTCCAGGCGCCGGGATTGGCTCGATTGCATCTAGCTACACCGACCTGACTGAAGGTCGTCTGTCTGCCCACTCGAGCATCGCTGATTTTGATACCGCGAACCTGCTGCCGTGCGGAGACGATACAGATGGTGACCAGGTTTGCAATGCCGAGCTCGGTTACAAAGACGAGCTTGAAGTGAGGTTTATATGGGACCGAGTCATCGGCAAAGGGCGGCATGGCACGTCTACTCGGGTGGTCATCGATCGTTTCACCGGTCAAGAGTACGCCTGCAAACTGATGCCAAAGCAGTTGCCGCGTGAACTCCTGGCTGATGATGCGACTGGTGACCATCAACTTGAGGCAGATGCGCAGCAGATAGAGCATATTCGCCGAGAAATTACTTTGTTCACCAAGTTGCGCTCCAGCTTGAACGTTGCCAAGCTGGAGCAGGTCTACGAGGACTCCAAGCATGTGTACCTTGTCATGGAGAAGTGTGATGGGCCCACACTGGCCGGTGTATCTGAAGAAGGCCCTGTGAGCGAGTCAGACGTGAGTGCTTACATGCGGACTGTCGTTCGAACCATCGTGCAGTGCCACGACGAGAACGAGCCTCACGCAGGCGTTGAACCGAGCAAATTCATGCTTCTCACTGAAGATCGCCAGAGTCCTGTTAAGGCCATAGGTTTCGGTAGACCTGGAGGTATGGGGGCCAGATCCCAGCATGTCTCTTGTCACCTTTCACTTGTGCGCAGCAGACCAATGAGCACGCCCATGCAATGCAGGACTGTTGAAAAAACTGACCAACATGGCTCCAGAAATGTTTTCGAAGATGCCTACGGGCGTGGGTAAGAATGCCGATACTTGGGCTGCTGGCCTAATGGCAACAAGGCTGCTGACAGAGTACTTCCCCTTCGACGATGTCCTCAGTGCGCGCCTCTCCTTATCTTCCCGACCTCGAATCGTCAACGTTAAACGTTCTGAAGGCACTGACTAGATCTTGACATTGCTATTGCGCTGCTGTATCTATTTTCCCAGGCTTCATGAGATGTGCCACTGTGATACTGCCTTGGTCCATGTGAGAGTTTGTGTCTGAGATGATGCCTTAGCTGGTGCAGTTTTTTTACGATCAATAACAGCTCGTTCTGTCCGCGGAAACAAGGAATTCAGCACCCATCCAGGTAGCTGCTGTTTCGACCACAGCCTTCCCGGCCATTCTGTTTCAAAAGCCATCATTGTGCATCCTGTGGAGCTCCCTGAAACGTTGCGCTACCTCAGCTCACCCCCCTCTCACCACACATCCGCCCAACCTTCACTGGACGAAACGCTTCATCCCAGCCACGCACCTTTGCAATGACAGTCTCAACATCGTTTCCCCTGAAGTATGTGTTCATCAAAAGTAGCATGAGCCTATGCACCAACACCACCCGACCTGCTGCCCTGCAAACCCAAAATTCTCCAAGCAATCATGCAGACAGAGCATTCAAAGCAGCCACCCCCCCTTCTTCTACTCCTGTTGACTGCTGTCGACCCAGACCCATCCTAGGTTTGCAGTCCGTTGTGTGTGTGCAGGCAATGTCGTGGACAGCACCGGCGTATTGGCGCCGCTCGCACCTGTCACGAGCGTCCTCGACGAGAACCCCCTCATGCCCAGCGGCGCAGCACTCTTCGTGTCTGCCATGGTTATGCTGCTCGACTTCTCCAGGCCAAAGTGGCAGCCAGTCACCAGCCAGGCGAAAGACTTTGTCGTGAAATGCCTCAACCTGTGCGCTTCCTCTGCCCTGTGCGCTTCCTCTGCCCTGTCTCTGTAGCGTTCCCATCCAGCCCCTGTCAACCCACCCTCCTGCCCGCGGCCACCCGATGCACCTGAAGCATACCGTTGGTGTAGCAGATGCTACGATGGAAGGTGAAGGGAAGGTGCTGTGCAGAGACGGAAGCAGGAGGTGGTCCGCCACCGAGGCGCTGGCGCACCCGTGGCTCGACCGGCTCAAGTCAAGCCCTGGCGAGCCCGGCGTGCCGACCGGGATCGTGCAGAGGATCCAGCGCTTTGGCAGCTTCAACGAGTTCAAGCGCGCGGCGCTGGAACAGATCGCGGAGCGCTGCCTCCTTCAGTCCATGGGGCTGCGCCAATCAGCCACCCCTGCGGCGGGAGCCGCTGACGCGGCGCCTGCGGCGCCGTTGCAGGCCGATGCGAGTGCCACACATGATGCGGCGGACGCCGCGGCTGCGGGCCCATCCGCCGCGTCACCGGCGCAAGCCGGTGCAGCACCTGCGGCGGCGGCGGCAGCAGCCGGTGGGAAGGTTGTCCAGGGCTTTGTTGGGGAGGGCACGAGCCTGAGGCAGGCGCAGGGGCTGCTGGAGCACATGATGGTGTCTGACGGCACGGTGCGCCACCCCCTCCACTTCTACCAGCACATGAACTTCCTCGGGTATCCTGCTGGTCCTGAGCGCCAGGTGGAAAGGTGAGTGCAACTGTGTTCCAAAAACTAGATCCCAAAGATCGAACGGTTTCTGATCCACCGCCCGGCATATCCAACGCCGGTCCCATGCACACGGAATCCATCCATTACGCAGCTATCACTCGTTTCCGCCGCAAGCACCTGTGCGCCGCCCCGGCCATGGGCACTGCGAAAGACAATCAGCCTGCGTGGTCGAGCACGTTCTCTGCTGCCGCAGTGCACGCTCATGGGTTGGAGCCGGTCCGGTCCCCGCCACGTGTCCCTGAGCACGTCCATGCATTCTCAGCACCGCAGCTCCCCTTGTCAGCACCTGTCAGCACCGCAGCTCTTTGCACCGATGCTGCGGATAGCGTAATCGCTGTTGGCAGGTCCCACCACCCGCGCGATTCGGCATGGCTGCTCCCATCCCAGCGCACCCAGCACACCCACCGTGGCACCGCATGCAGATCGACCGGTTCATGCTGGCAGACGGCCTCGCGAAGCTGGGCTACGACCTGCCGGAGTCAGACCTGGAGCACCTCCTGGCGCAGCTCTCCGCGGTGCCGGGCCTCACCACCTCCACTGCTGTCACCTCCGCCTCCCTCGCCGCAAGCCAGATGGACGCCGTCACCAGCCCAGAGGATTGGCAGGAGATGGCGCGCGCCGCGTTCAACGCGCTCGACATCGACGGGGACGGGAAGGTTCACCGTGACGAGATGGCGGCGCTGCTCGCCGGCCGCTGCCCGGAAGACGTGCGGCCCCACCATTGCACTTGCTGCCACTGAATAGGCTGCTTGGCTTCAGAGTGAGAACACAAACGCACACAGAAGCACTGGTGCTCCGTGGACGGCATGCCACCGCGCAGCGCGGTCTCACCTCGCAGCCGGCAAATCATCGCCAGTGCATGCAGACCCGTCTGTCGCAACGCGCTCTTCCCACCCCGAGTTGCCACGGTCGCCGCGACGCGGCAACACTCGTGCATGCGTTGTGTGTGATGTGTGCGTTACAGAGAGGCATGGGTCATAGTCGCTGCAAGCCACTGATGTCGCACACATTGCAGGAGGTTGAAGAGGCTGTGGCTCAGGCCATCAAGGAGGCGGGGTTGCCTCCGACAGCAGACTGCCTCGACCATGAGGCCTTCCTGCGACTTCTCACGGCCGACATGAGCCCGGCGGCGGAGCCTCATTCCATGACAAAGTTCCCGTCGATGGCCCAGCAGGACCCATGGATGGTTCCGTCTTTCTCCAGCATGCTCAAGCGAGCCTGCAGCACGACGCTGCGGCGCCGCTCCAGCAGCATTGGGGCGGCTGAGGGTGCCGTGGCGGGCGGCGCCGCTGCGGTTCCGCTGGACGCTGTCGTGGGCGACGCGCTCGGAGAGGAAGCCGGGCGTGCGGTGTCGGCGGTGCGAGCGCGTGGGCGTGGGGTGAGTGCAATCGTGCCGTGCATGGACACCGCGATCGCGCACGCCGGGCTGCAGCCTGTTGCAGAGGAGGATGTGCGCGAGAGGCTCGGGGCTGCGTGTGCGGCTGCAGGGGGTGCGGGAGGCGGCAACGACGGCGGGCCTATGCCTTCCGTGGAATTCGGGGGTGGCGGCGATGGCGGCAGGGGTAGGGGCCGGCGGGAGATTGCGGGGGATCACGCATGGGAGGGGGATGAGGACGATCACATCAGGCGACACGGGTGGGATTTGTCGCGGCTGAGCAAGGAGCGTATCCGCAACATGTTCCCGATGGCCCCGGCTGCCGCCGGTACGCACCTCGACGCTGTGACTGAGGGCGCCGCCGGCGCAGCCACGTCGGAGGAGGGGGGGTCATCATCATGGGGGCCCAGCCGGGACAGGAGCGTGGGTGACACTCATGCGTTTCCACAGTTCGCGTAGTGGAATGAAGACACGGCTGCGCTGTGTGGCGCAGCCTGGTGGTCTTTCACGATCGGGATCTTTCAACAGGTAACCCCCCGTCGTTGAGTCTGCAATTGGGGGTTTGGCAGCGGTTTGACGTGCCCAGCCCTGCTCAGCTTGTACAGGTGCTCATTCGGCCGCGGCAGCCCTCGTGGATGAGCTCCGTGGCATCAGCTGTCATATAGTATCATTCGACAGTCCTGCTCGATGCTGGGCGTATTATTCAACTGTCAACCTCAGCAGCAGGGGACATCGTTGCGGCCCGATGCATGGCCGAGCGGCAAACAGGCCCGGCAGCATGCTGCCTGTCACGACACAGACACATGCACATGCACAGACCCTGCGATCCACCATGCCATAGATGGATTCTACATGGCCTGCAAGTTACAGCGGATCACGTTGGTTGCTACAGCTGACGTTGAGATACTCGTTCAGTGACCAGTTCAGTGAAACCGGGGATCGTGTTCCAGTACAGCAGCGGTTGGCTTTGTTTCACACGTCCAGTGTGACAAGTACTTGATTGACTAGGTTTGGGACTGCGGTAGTGATGAGGAAGAGATGTGTACAGGCGGTCATGAGTGAGGGTGGTGCCTTGTGGCCACCAGCACTCATGGACGCTTGGGTGCTAGCATGGTGTTGGGTCACGCTGCGCTGCATATCTACGGGAGAGGCAGTCGCAGAGTGGCATGCAGGTAGGCAGCAGGATTTAAACTGTTTCAGTGCGTGATGGATGAGGCTGTCAGGTCGCCCATAGGAAACAGGTACTGTGTATTGACATGCAGGACAACCTGGTGTATCCGGGAGTAAGTCATATATGGCCCTTTGTTGGACCTGAGTAACGTCCTTCAGAAATGTGGAGCCGGGAAGTGTTCATATAGGGTTCGTTGTTGGACCTGAGTAACGTTCTTCAGATATGTGTTTTTGGGTAACTTTCTGTGCTGTGCTGATTTGGACTGTGAGTATGAATTTATGGGTGCAGTTGAGAACTGCCTTAGGCACATGGCCCCTGATGTCACGTCCATGGCTGGGTATGCATGCCACGTAACGCCATTCAGTCCTGACATACAGAGGGTGTTTGGGTGTCACATGGCTTTGTGTGTGATCGTTTGGCCCATCATAGTGTATCGCGCCTGATTCAAGGGTGAGCTACAAGTATACGTCCTGGTTTGTTACTGGAAACCGGCTCACCTTGTAATCATGTTCACCATACCAATGCACCTTGCAAGGCCTAGTGCCCGAAAATGACCCTCATAACTGACAATTGCCGCATGCCGCATGGTCTCCTCCTGTGCTTAATGGAGGTTCGTGTGTGCGACTGGGTGAAATGCTGTAGGGTCCTGCAACCGAGCAAGTGGAGGGGGGGGGGGGAGAGCTCTCACCAGTGCACGTCGGGTGGTGCCCAGTATTGGGTGATTTACGGGACGTTTTAAGGGTCTTCTGTCCAAAAATACCCCTGAAAAACGAACATTTCGGGTGAATTATCATGTTTGCCTAACACTGGCAGGGGACCTCCTCCACCGGGTGCATCAGGCGTGGCGCATACAGGCTCGGTGTGGGATTGGGTTGCCTTCATATATATGCAACCACCAAGCTTGCACTTAAGTGTAGCACGGAGAAAGGATCTGTCAGAATGAATGCCAGGCCGAGTTTTCACAAGAGGATCAAAGGACCCTGGGGTGACACAGCCGCAAGAGCCGCGATAGGGGCTCAGAGCCGCTCCCTTGCACTCAGTGCCGTGTGCCCGTGGAGCATGGAACAGGGGCAGTGCTGCAGATTATTCGGCTCTGTACGATGTCGACTACACGAGCGAAACGGGCTCAGGTACACCTGCATCGCCGTTGCATTCTGTGCTGACACGCTCGAGCCTGCACAGCTCTGGAGTTGGACCGCAAACGTTGGTGGCCGTGGCTATGCTGTGCTGTGCTGTGCTGTGCTGTGCTGTGCCATGCTGTGCTGTGCTGTGCCGCGCCAGATTGAGCTGAACACGCTCCGCTGCACACTCGCCCACAATCACAAGCTGCAGGCCGGCCGCAGGTCTCCAAGCTCTGCAGTGGTGTGCTAAGAGTCAAGGATATGAAAATGCACACACACGTCTGGTTCTTTATATAGGCTCGGCTGGCAGCTCTGCAGTGGCACCCACGACTGTTCCTATTCCTGGAACAGGATCCCTTTGAGGCCTAGGATCCACCAGGGTGGCATCCCCCTCAGTGGCATTCTGCTAAGGCCTAGGATCTTTCTAAGGCCACAGCTAAGGTCCGCACAAAACGTAAACGTATAAAATACCGTATCACCCTATTTGCCGTATACGCACCGTATAGGAGGCGTCTGTTGGGACGCTCCTACGGCGCGTCATTTACGTTTTTACGGCGTGCCATGTACGGTTTTACGGCGCGTTGTGTACGGTTTTACGGCGTCATGTACGGCCCTGCGGTCCTGGCACGATGCCATACACGGTTATTGATACTGCACTTGGCTTCCTTCACAAAAATTATCATGCATATGTGTGTGTCCGTCTGTGTGTGTCTGTGTGTGTGTCTAGATCTATATATCGGCATGTCGACATGATAAGGTGTTCGCACTGAACTGTTATCATGCATGGTATAAGGATTCAAGGCCGTGTACGGCGCCAAATACGGTCCTACGGCATGATATACGGTTGTACGGCACCACATGCGGCCTACGGTGCTTTGTACGGTAAATCGGGAAAAAAAATTCGGTACGGGGAAAACGCCGTATGTATACTTGTGAAATACGGTACATGTCCTATGCGGTTTGGGTGGACCTTAGCCACATCACCATCTCCCTACTAGGAAGGCTTAGGATGTCGACCCATCTGAGCTCAGAAGGAGGGTTCACGTGGCTGTAACCGAATACGTGCATGCTCAGTGGGGTGGGAATGGTTGCACTGGCAAATCAAAGGCTCGAGGAATAGCACCCGTTCCGCTCGATGAATATCACCCGTTCCGCAGCTGTGGATGAATTTTGGCATGCGCGGCTGCGAGGTTCAGCACCTTCTAGCCACCTGACTCGCTGTGAGCGAATCGAATGTGTAGATGTCAGATTGTGAATTGTGTTGCCAAAACCCAGCTATTACCGTAATGATACAAGTGCTCGCATCCATCGTTCGAACTGCACAGCAGGACTTCCGGGTGGTTTGGATCTCCGCAGAATCCATACAGCCCGGGCCGAGGTCTGGTACATGATTTCAGCAACTGAGCAGTATTCAGGCTTTTCGCAAGGCGGTGTACAGACCATGTCTGGCTGGCGGATCCGGAGGCTACTTCACCCGAAACTTCTGGGCGAGGCCAAAACGTGATGACGCACCAAAGCCACCTCACGGAAGACGTGATCATGACGTATACTTGGCACGTAAACTTCGCTGTGTGATGAGCAGACGCGCGACGTCTTACTGCGGGACTTACGCACGAGGACTTGAAACATGCAAGCCGAGGTCCTTGTACCTGGTTGAATGCACTTGGGTTTCCTGCAGCATTACTATTCTCTAGTGTCGTTTCGCCACACTGTTTGCGCTAGCTAAAGTACCGAGTTCAGATTGCAGAAGCCAGTCGACTTGCAAGGCACAGGCGTGAGTGAACAACGTTACGTCAGTTGAAAACGCTTCTTTCGTGAAAGGTGAGTACTTTTATCCACACGCAGCGGGAGCAGATTCCCACGGATAGCGCGCGTACGACAACAGCTCCTGGCACGATGGCTCGTCCATAACCCAGCTCTCGGGAACCTTTGCTAGTAAACCATGCTGATGGAATGTGATTGACGTGAGCGCTCAACACTGTGCGTGGCCGGAGCCCGTGCTCTGGATGTGAGCGTGTGCTCGCCATGCAGGATCTACGCCCCGGCTGGCACCTGACAAGCCGTGGGATGTCCACAATAAGGGCGCAAGCCCACGCCAACAGGCCAGCACAGAAACAGACTGCCGTGCGGAGCGGAGGACATCAGCGTGGCAGCTCGTCGACACCTCACGTTTCTTGCCCCTCATCACCGAACTCCCAAGATAATGCTGCCGATAGCAAGTCAGAAAAGTCCGGAAGTGCCTTTGATTCATCTGCGCCCGTGGTGTCATCCTTTGATGATCCGGATGATCCTTCACCAGCACGCCTGGGATACAAGGACGAGCTGGAGGTTCGGTTCATATGGGATCGCGTGTTGGGGAAAGGTCGGCACGGAACGACCACACGTGCTGTAATTGATAGATTCACTGGCACGGAATATGCGTGCAAGCGAATGCCAAAGCGGGCGCCAGCAGACCTGCTGCCAGACAAGGCTACTCAAGAGCAGCGCAACGAAGCCGATGTGCTACAGCTTCGGCATATTCGAAGAGAGATCACGCTATTCAGCAAACTAAGATCTAGCCTGAATGTAGCTAGACTGGAGCAGGTATACGAAGATGCTACGCATGTGTACCTCGTCATGGAGAAGTGCAGCGGCCCCTCTCTGGCTGAGTTCACCATTGACGGGGATCTCGAAGAACAAGACGTCCGTAATTACATGCGATCTGTCGTGCGTACAGTCGTGCAGTGCCACGATGTAGATGAGCCTCATGCAGCTGTTGAGCCTGGCAAGTTCATGCTGCTAAGTGAGGATCGTCAGAGTCCTGTCAAAGCTACCGGCTTCGGTCGCTTACATCCTGCCAAAGGTACGGCTGCCGTTGAGTTGAGCGGTCTCACAAGTGCTTTGTATGTGGTGATGCTGCTGGTGATGTTCCTGTGATGCCCATACCCAGGCATAAACACTAGGGAGCCATGCAGCCTATTATGCGTTGCCCCTACCTCTCCATTACGTCTCCAGCTCGCTCTCCAGGCACCTCTCAGTGTCCTTGCAATTGTGCAGATGCAGGCAAGTTCCTGGGCAACATTGCTAGCATGGCTCCTGAGATGCTTGCCAATGCTCCAGCCCAGATTGGCAAGAATGCAGACATCTGGGCTGCTGGCCTCATGGCAACGAGGCTTCTCACTGAGTACTTTCCATTCGACGATATACTCAGTGCGCCTCGCATCCGCCTACCCTGCGCCTGCCGCATGAGCCGCAAGCCCTACTGCTCCTTCCTGGAACAGCCAATGTTCAATGCATGAGATCATCTGCTGGGCACCTTGCTGAAATTTTCCCCAAACATCGGATATGTTGGTTGTGGGAGGTCTGCTAGATGACACAGTGGCAGCGAGTGCCGTGCGGTTGCTGTACCCTAGGCCCACAAACTATCAGAACCACATACCAATCAATCATACATACATATGCAGACAGATTGGGTGGTCTGATTCGAGACCTGTACGCTGTTGCGTGATGCACCTGTGACCGTGCCCCTCTTCGATGTAATGGCAACACAGGCAACACAGGCAACACATGCAACACAGGCAACACATGCAACACAGGCAACACATGCAACACCCCGGGCTGTCCGTTGAACGTCCCCTGCATCTCCGCTGAACGTCCCCTGCATCTCCGCTGAACGCCCTCTGCTTGTGCAGGCAATGCTGTTGACAGCATGGGCTTCCTGCAGCCGCTATCCCCCATCACCAGCCTCCTCGACGACAACCCACTCATGCCCAGTGGAGCAGCTCTCTTTGTATCTGCCACCGTCATGCTGCTCGACTTCACTCGCCCCAAGTGGCAGCCAGTGTCGAGCCAGGCCCGCGACTGGGTTGTCAAGTGCCTCCACCTGTACGCCCTCCTCAGCCCTCGTTCCCACCCACTGCTACTCTTGCAGGGACGGCTCCACGTCTGCCCGTCCGTCTCGTTTGGACAGGGACCTCAGTGTTGAAATACGGTTCTTACATTCGATATAAAGAAACACAAGTGAAGGTATAGGGGCGCACCCGCCCTTTTGCAGAGTCTAGCCTCCCAGACCTACTGCCTGTTCACCGCTAGCTTGCCATGTGCACAAAAGCCTGACTAGTGTCTAGAACCTTCCTCCATGTCAGGATGCATCCAGACCACTCCGGATGTACCTAGCCTGATCTAGATCTACCTGGACCATACGAGTCCGCGTCTGCAGACATGCCGAGTCACTTCAAACACTCTGCGGTACCGTTGCTGTGTTCTCAACGCGCACCAGCCTCCTCGATCCCGATGGATGCAGTCTGTGTCTGTGTAGCCACCCACGACATGAACCCATCGCATCACCTTCCGAGCACCTCTGAGGAGAAAAAAAACGAGCGCGTCGACCGGAGGCACCCAGCCACGCGTCGGGCTCTGGCCGACTCCCCCTACTTTCCGGAGCTGCCCGGCGCGGACCATCCCAAGCCACCGGTCCGCCCCAGCCTGCCACCACAGTAGTTACAAAAGAGTACAAAAAATTAGAAGCACAGACTCTTCACTAGCCACTTTCACCTACACACAGAAGCTGCAACTGCAAAGCACGCACACAGCGAGCGTGCAACAGACCTGCCACCACAGTCCAATGCAGGCTGGCGAGCAGTAGCAACCCGCATCACCGACCAGGCCCCGGTTCCGCGGCCACACCGCGCCACCGGTACTTCCGTGCTGCGGCGCGCGGATGTGTTGTTTAAACGATGCGCAAGGATTGCGCGTAAGCCGGGGGCGCGCAGGCCTATGTAGCATACCCCCCGAGCCCAACAAATACGCGTACTGGGAGCCGTGTCCAGGGATGAGCCCCAGGGAGCGCTGATACAATGCACGCTGCCGCACATACTGTGATCCCACGTGCTCCCAGGACCAGGATGTCGACGCAGGCATGGCATGCACACACCTGGCCGAGCTGTCGCGAGCGCGGGCGAATGGCTGGTGCTGCCGCTCCGATCAGGCCACGTGGTTGTTGGCGCGCAACGAGAGAGTGCGACGCGCAGGGACCAGGCGGCGAGGTGGAGTTCTGCCGAGGCGCTGGAGCACCCGTGGCTGAAGCGGGTGTGCCGGCCACGGGCCTCGGCGGAGAAGGCACCGCGGCGCACCGGCAGCAGCGACGGGCCGACCGGCGTCGTGCAGCGCATTCAGCGCTTTGGCAAGTTCACGGAGTTCAAGCGCTCCGCGCTCGAGTCGGTCGCGCGGCGGTGCATGCGCCAGACGAAGGAGTACTCCCAGAGCCTCGAGGCGCCGGGCGGCGCCGCTGTGCAGCCCGATGACACGCAGCGCCTCGTCGTCGGGCAGCGGCGCCTGGGCATCGAGCCAGCCGCACGTGCGGGCCAGATCCCGCCATTGGCCCGCCTTGCGCCGGCCCATGATCCTGGCCTCGGCGATGTCCCGGTCGGAGTCGCCCTGGCGCATGCGCAGCAGGGCCTGTCGGTAGTGATGCATCTCGAATCTCCTGCGGGCCATCCCCTGTCTCCGGGCAAAAAGCCCACAGGGTAGAGATGGCCCGAATCGATTCGGGAGGCTGTTCAGTCAGTGGGTCACTGGCTCCATGACGCCGATCCGCCGCTGGATCCATGACGGCGATCACGCACTGGCGCCATAACACCGATCATCGGCTGGCTCCAATATTCCGATCTCGAAGTGGATCCATTACGCCGGTCGGTGACAGCAGTCCACCCATGAGCTCCTGGAGGCCGCGAGCCCCTGGGAGCGAGGTCACAGGCCATACGAGGCAGTGCAATGGCTCGCTCAGATACTGCGGCCTTGGGCAGCAGTGCGCATTGTTCT